>KZ808166.1:99563-114139 GCA_000696205.2 Oncopeltus fasciatus | reverse complement strand
TATATATATGAATGAACGTAAATAAAATCGGGCAAATTATTTGTAAAATAAAAAATACCTATTTTTTCAGAAATTTAAAATAGTTTTTAATAAATATCTGACTTGTGTTAGAAATTCTAAAGCCACGTATATTTTACGCATTAAAATTTAGCATTTGTGCATTATTTATTAGTAACTTAGCTAAGAAACAAAGGATTTCTTCTTCTTTTTAAAAATATGACTTTAATATTTACTTATTTTGCTTTCAAAAAAGATGAAAATTTAATTTGTCTTATTAGTAATTTTGAATTGTATATATCAATATTGTATTATATGAGTTTTAAAAATACGTTTAAAAAATAAATATCTTTATTATCTTTCACAGATATATAAAAAAAAAACACGTAACTGCTCTATTCCAACACAGATGATAATCTCTAAAAAGCAGGTCTAAAACTCTCAATTGCTGAGTAGGAACCCCTTGATCCGGTGTCCCAATAATGTATTATTGGACCTTAATAATATATTCGTAAGTATTAAATTTGAATATGCAACAAGATTTTTGCTAAAAAAACAACATAAAGATAGCACTGAATCATCATTTACTTTTAAATTAAATATAATAAAATCAATATTTCAAATTAAAGTACAATATGCAATATTTTATTCCTAAAAGGCTAACGTGATAGCTCAGTAATGAATTCTAAATACTTTATTTGTTCAGGGATCAACTGGGGGTTGTATGGTATTAAAGGTTACAATTTTAAAAAAATATCCATGGATCTCCAGTAATTTATGCCATCCGGGTGTGAAGTGGAGACGATATTGACTGATTGGAAAGCTGCCATCCGTACACTAGAGGCTGCTTTATGAGAGTGGACGGCACACTCAAAATAAGTCAGTGTCAATAGAAAGAACACTACAGATATTTTTATTTACAGTGAATTTGTAATTACAAACACCTTTTAAATAGAATATGGCAGGTGGAAGAGGGCGTAGTGGATACTAAGCCTGCAAGACATGGCGAACTCCCAGGCAGGACTGGTAGTAGACAAGGCATCTGTTCCTGAGGTGAGCTCAAACCCAGGATGTCAGAACTGAAATTCTGTGTAATATATCATTTCAGACAACTTCTGCCCCTCTTGATCTCAACCTCTACCCCTGAATTATACAATTCAATGCTACGAATTCTTGATAACTTTAAAAAAAAAAAAAATAAAAAAAAAAAATGGTAAAATAGCAAAAATAAGAAAATTTAGGATGAATTGTCTTACAGTTCCAGTAAGAATATGAATTATATAATGCATATAACTTCATATACCAGTAAAAAATACAGAACTAATAAAGAACAAAGAAAATAATTAATATAATCTTAGAATGGCTCAAATAACAAAAATAACAGCATTATTAGGCACTGTCAGGTTATCTCTCAGCTAGGCCTGTGTGTGAGAGAGGCGTTAGTGCAAGCATCTACACACCACAGCACTTGACACTGGGGTGTATGGACGGTTAGGGTGTGTGCACACCCTACAGCCCCCACCCCCGCTAAGGGCAGTCGTAATAAAATCACGGGGTGGAAGTTCAAGTCGGCAGTCGGATACCTCTGAGTGCGGACATAAACAAGTGGGAATGATTAGTTTGACCGTAGCAGTGAAAAGGACACGGAAGGGAGAGACAAATGCCGGTGAGGCTGGCTGAATGAGTAGGGAGAGGGAAGAGGTGGAGAAGGGGGTCATATTCAGATATATATACAAGAATAAGGTAAGATTATTCAATATAGTCTTCTTTAAATCCTCATTACACCAACCGTATTACAGCCAAAATAAGGTGGAAAAAAACTAAGAGGGATGTACAAATATAACCTGAAATTTTCTAGTAGACGCGGGAAAAAATTAGTACCGATAAAATGGGTGCACTGGATACTAAGACATGCCTGTTTTGAAATGTGGAAAACTGTTGAAAGCACATTACCTCACTTTTTAGTGTAGTTACAGCCATGAGTGAAAAGTATGTAGCAGTATCTGTTACGCAAATCATCACTATTGGTTTTTTGGTCGAAGATAATGTGAAATCCTCGGAACTTTTTCGAATATCACTCAGACAGTTCGGGGATATCACTCAGCCTTTCTGAGACTCAACTGTATAAATCTTGGTCCGCTTTTTGAAAAGGCCGGAGAGGTTTTTACGAACTTGCCATATGCGCGGCGCCCAAGGATATCTCACGGATGTCAACATGAGCGCCATTGCGGATTTAAAATTACTCCAGAAGAACGAATAGTTACACAACAAACACTGTTACATCCTATCCACTCATGGCTATAATTCCTAGTTTACTAACCTTACCTCTCAGTCACGAACATTTGATCCAGGTGGCAACTCGTCCCCTCTCGCCTTTATGATAGGTAGGTGCCTTGAACTTTCTACACATTCTGTTATTGTTTTACCACAGCATTTCAAGTCAAATTTCTTTAAGTTACGTCAATTTTATGTAATAATAATTTAAGTCATATAGTTTTTGTTTTCCAAATTGTTAGTGCAAGGGAACAGAATAAAAAATCTAACTGTCCCAGCCAGGACTCNATTAGTTCAAATGTATCAGAGGTTTTTTTTATTGTAGATATTATTATTAGATTTTTTTTGTTGGGGTTCAGTCAAGGTAGATACAAAAAAATACAAATTAAAAAAAAGTAAATTTTTTTAATTATCTGCCAATATTTTGGCTTACATTGTAAGCCATCTTCAGGGCTATCATGAAGGTGAGATGGGACATTGTGCCACCAAGATCCCATTTTCATGACATATAATCATGACACACCCCTATTTAAAAAATTAACTAGCTGAAAATTCAAATTGTGGACAAAAATAAAAATATAGAGCGTTGTGCCACTTCTTTAAAAATGGCAAAATAAAAACGAAACTTCAAAACGTTATTTCATCTTTTAACATATTTCATTAAAGCCTCTACTTCTAATAGTAATGACTATAGATTAAATATGAACATTAATTTTAGTTTTAAAACTAAACTCTTCATTGATTACACTAAAGAAAAAGTTTACACAAAAATCATGGTTACAACAGTTTGTTTATTATTTAATAAAAAAAATAAATAAATAAACAACAAAAAATTTCTGAAGAATCCTCAAATACCTGCGGAGTAATTAAATAGAAGTTTTTACAAAATGTAAACCTTGAAAAGAGATTTTTTAGAGATTTACGATTTTCTACTCCCTTTTTAAAATCAATTTGGAAGTAACCTGTCGACTGTTGATTTTTATGAAGAGAGGTTAGTCAGAGATTCGGTCTTAGGAGCTGAAGGATTTTTTTTTTTAATTTTGCTCTTATAGTATAATATAAGAAAGAAAGAAAAAGCTGTATTCTGTTTAAGAATTTGTTCCTTTTTTTTTTCTCATAATTATTTATTATGTGATTTCTTAGAAAACTGTTTTTTTTTTTTTTTTTAAGGTGCTAGTCCATCAGGGCCATATGGATTGCTTTGTGTGCATGAACTTCTGAGATTTCTCGCTGCTCTTTGTAATCCTCAGGATAAGCAGAACACGGACCAAATGATACACATTGGGCTTTCACTTATCTCTGTATCCCTTGAAATTGGAGCTGACAGCATATCTAACTTTTCATCATTAATTTCTACTGTAAAGAATGATGTTTGTAGAAGTATTTTATCTGTAAGTACTTTTATTCTCACTTGTTTAAATAATTAATCTTAAATTACTGAAGTGGTTTACTTTATTTGATTCTTGATAATCGGGCATACAAATAAGTAAATAATAAAGAGTCTAAAACATCTATGAATATATTATATGAATTTGATGAAATTTGGGATTTATGTTATAAGCTCTGACAATAAATTCATGTGAGCTAATTCATGAACTTTAAGGGTATTAAATAAAGGGTTAAAATGTCTTTCCCACCCACACATTTACACCTATATCGACCTGGCATTTGTGCCTATTTAACACCTTGATATTAGACTTATGATATTAGACTTCATCTTTTTAATTCTCTTCATAATTTTAATTTTTAATTCTCCTTTGCTTTGTATCTAGAACAGCTATTACAGAAATATTTGTATTGGTTAAAGATTGCTTGAGTCCAAGCCAATCTAATAGCCAAGTGTTTGCTATTTTATTTTATTATTAATTAAGCTACTGTTGTATAATTGTAAAACTGTAAACTGTTAATCTAAAGTAGATAAAATTTGAAAAATAGCTAGTGGTTTGTCTCTTTGAGGTACATAACTAAATATGAACTTTATTAAATATCTCAAGAGAGTTAAATTAAAGATATTAAAATATTGAATGGCTTTGGCTTTTAGAGGACTACTCCTAACTTCCTGCTGTTTTCCTGTGCTTGAAAAATGTCCCAAAATTTTCATTTTTTGTTTTCATAATTAACCTTCTTTATTTTCACCTCAAGAACATGCCTTTCTTATTTGTAACAGCATTTCAGAGGTTCCTATTTGTTTGGGTTATGGGTAACTGTGGTTAAAATTAGTTAATCCCTCCATTTTTTAGAATAAGGAAAATTAATAATTGCAGAATAATTTTCTGAGTTCTTTCTTATAAATTCATTATCTTTTATGTCATCAAGATATATTTTTCTGCATCTAAGGTTTTGCATTTTTTGAACTTTTTTATCTTTAAGGTCTTTTTCATCCTATCTTATAAGCTATTAAATAACATTTCAGGGGCAAGCAGATTTAAAAATGAAATTTCATTATCAATTGACTTTTATTCTTAAAAATTTCATTTTTAATTTCACTACTCCAAAACTTAAATTTTGCAGAAGACTCTTTCAGTCTTAGATAACTTAAATTCAAATTTTATTTATTAACAACAGTAAACTTTTTTATTTAGTTATTTGGTTGTTACACTACAGTAAACTTAATAAATAATCTTATTCTTACATATAAATATTAAACACACAGGAAAAGATTATTCCTTGGCGACAATTGACTCATGAACAAACTTATAATTAAAATGGGCTGTCTTATACAAATATTGATTAGAATGTCAATTTCAAATGGAAAGGTAGAACTTGGCGTGGGCGGATCAAGGGACCCGAGAGGACTCCCACATTCTAATGGCGGGTTCGAGTCCCGCCTTGGGAAGGCATCTATGGAGAAGTTACATTCGGATTTATGTAAATATATGTATTATTGTGTGGCATATATTGCCTTTTATCCTTCATCCTAAGTACGTGACTGGGAAGTAGTGAGGGCTCTGACTTAGGAAGAAATACGTACGAGTACTATGCAATTCCCGTAGGAAAATCAAGCTAATCAAGTTGGTGTCATCCTAACCTATCCTAACCTCAACGTATCTTACCGATCCTACATCAGAGACAATAAAAACATGGTCCCTTAATATATATACACCTCATATGCTCTAGCATTAGCAATTTTTAAAATAAAGAAACATAATTCGGCATTTAAGCTTCTTTATACAAACCATTGGATGCGTTCGTTAATAGCGAAGGCATAAAAAAATGTATAAAACCAAATTAATGAAAATTTTAATTTTGTAACGATTATATAGTGTTATATATTCCAAAACAAAAGCCTGAAAAATGTTTAAGAATTTCAAATGTTGGACGAGAACTCTAATTTTTAAAATATAGAAACAATTGGTACATTCAAAAATTTGGTACTTGGTATATTCAGGCTTTGCAAGTCATTATTTTTTTTTGTTTCATAAATTGAATTAGAGAGAGAGAGGGTGAATAAATTATTTCGCAATATCTTCCTTGTTATATAAATTACATAAAAGTTATTATTTCTTCGTGTGTCCACCAAATATAGATCAAATGAAAATACCAATGCACTGCTACTCTGTCTGCATAACTAAGAATTAAATAATCAATAACCATATGCCCTGAACTTAACTAAATTAAAATAAATTCAATTAGTTATGCACGGAATTAAATGGATGCATTAGAATGATTATTTATGAGACATATGATAAAGTATTTACATGCCATGCAATTTTAACATACAAATTATTTTTTTTTTAAATTAAAACCTTAAAAAATAATGTTTATAACAAATTCAATTTATAAAAATATACATGCATGTCAAATCTGGAAACGCCAACAAACAATTAAATAAATAAAAATAAAAGTAACACAGAAAAAAAAAACCGCTGTACGTATATATTTTAAAGTTATCATCAGAAACATATATAAGTCACATTAGTAGGCTGAGGAGAGTTCTGGAACACCAAGGTAGTAACATGGTATCTGTTCAGGACTCACAATCCTGGCCCTGTGGGTTCAAATCCCCCCTCAGGGAAACTTTTAACGAGAAATACACGCTTCTCCTGACCATGGATGTTTAGAAAAGTGTAGCAACCTGAAGATAACTATTTCCACCTTGACCTTAAATGATTACACGGGAGGCTAACAAAAAAAAAATCTATATCCTATTATGCATACAATATTTTTCGTATCTAAAAAGAAATACGTTGTAAATGATGGTCCCCTCACCCTCTTATCTCACTAAAAATAAATAAAAAAAATTAAAGAAAAACAACAACGTTAGCTTAGCTGTATGAGAGTCACCTCCCGCTTCTATCCAGACAGACAAAGCTACAAATTTGTATTGATTCACTCAATCACAGTGCACTTGTGGGGCACAAACTTGTTAGAAATGGGAACATTGGAGAACGTAATTGACGGAATGCGTAATGTTTTTGGCATTTCAATTCTATAGAAATTTTGCACAAAATGAATGGAATATGAATTAGCTTATCGTTCTGAACAAACACGTTAATTACTCAAATTACCTGTGTATACACACATATGTATATACAATATATACAAACCTATTGTTGAGTGTGTGAGTCAAAGCTCTCAGGTCTTTTCAGAATTATATAAATATACAATAATAGTAAGAGTAGTGACTGTTTCGAATATTATCAGTTAATGTATTCGGTTTGGTTCGCTTATGTAAAACATTTATATAATGTAATAAATTAAAATGTGATTCAGTAACCTCTATCAGAAGTACATGAGTGAACACATATATTTACGAATATAAAATCCCCCGATTCAACCCGTCTTAGTATAGCTGTAAAAATAAAGATTATAAGTATGAAATGACCTCATGAAATGAACTAATATAATCNTTACATATCTGTCTTAATATGTTTTTATTTTATTTTATTTCAGTTTATTTATTTTTTTTTTTCATTTTTCAGCTTTTAAGTACTGAGAAACTTGCTATATTTGCAGCAGTTCTTCAAGTTTCCTTTCTTCTCTTTGAGTCTTTGAGAACCCATTTGAAATTTCAGTTGGAACGATATTTATCTAGACTCACTGAAATAATTGTTTCTGACTCTCCTAAGATATCCTATGAACACAGGGAAATTGCTTTAGGTATTTCAATTTTCAACAATTAATTTATTTTCTTTTAATTTTTAATTTAGTTTATTTATTTCAGTTTGATATTCTTATTTTAAATGGGACATCTTATTTTTTTTTCATAACTATTTTCGAATCTGTTATATTTTTGTTTAATTTAGAATATAGTTTTAACCAATGACACTATTACTGACATACGGTTTAACCATTGTCAAAATCTTTGTTGCAGTTAAATTATGTTTAAATTTTCATCTTAAATAAGAAAAAAAATTATTATCTATCTATCAATGACATAATTAATAAACCATTTATAGCATTCAAACCTATTCAAATTTTATAGACAAATCATTAAGAAAAATGATTTATACTTTGTTCTTTGTCATATCTCAAGAGACTTACATTCAGATAGGGATCGAGTCTCGGATTTTACTCAAGTCTGTCCCTGGTAGGGGACAGAATTGTTCATTTTATACTTTTTTTTATTTTTATTTATTTAATGATTACCCTTGGGTGATTTAGTTAATTCAATCGTGAGAATTAAAACTTTATTATCTCATGTTTGAACAATAGTAAACTGTATCATTAGTTCAAATGTATCAGAGGTTTTTTTTATTGTAGATATTATTATTAGATTTTTTTTGTTGGGGTTCAGTCAAGGTAGATACAAAAAAATACAAATTAAAAAAAAGTAAATTTTTTTAATTATCTGCCAATATTTTGGCTTACATTGTAAGCCATCTTCAGGGCTATCATGAAGGTGAGATGGGACATTGTGCCACCAAGATCCCATTTTCATGACATATAATCATGACACACCCCTATTTAAAAAATTAACTAGCTGAAAATTCAAATTGTGGACAAAAATAAAAATATAGAGCGTTGTGCCACTTCTTTAAAAATGGCAAAATAAAAACGAAACTTCAAAACGTTATTTCATCTTTTAACATATTTCATTAAAGCCTCTACTTCTAATAGTAATGACTATAGATTAAATATGAACATTAATTTTAGTTTTAAAACTAAACTCTTCATTGATTACACTAAAGAAAAAGTTTACACAAAAATCATGGTTACAACAGTTTGTTTATTNAGAGTGTGTTTATTTTTTTCTAAAAGTGACCATTTTTCTTTTCTTTTCCAATAAAGATTTTTTTACCCACTCATGTTGTGTTTTTTACCCTTTATTCTTGGTATACAACAAACAGAATATATCACAATAAATAAAGGTGAGCAAATTGTGACCTTTGACCTGTTATAAAAATGTTTATATGCATTTTTCAGGTAAAATTCCAGGTGCGCCGGTTTTTTTGTCCCCCAGTTTATATCTTTTATTTTAAATAAATTGATTATATTTTCCTATGCACTCATGAGGACATCTTTGAAAAATTAATACACCATTTCAATTACAATTTTTTGTTTGATTTACCTCTCATTTAAACAAAACCTACTATCCGATCATTAAATCATTTTAATTTTAGGACATGTGAATTACATTGATGGTATTACCCTATGCCTTCACAATGATAATTGATAATTTGATAAATTAGTGTACTTATTGAATTGTCAAATCGTATATTTTTTTTTCCTAATTGTTAATTAATTTTGGTTTTATACTCTCTCTTTGTTTTCAGATGACTATTTAGTATCGCTTAGACAGAAGTATAAAAAATAAAATTTTAATTTATTTAAACACAGTTATTTGAGGTTTATTGTTCAAAATACCTCCTTAAAATAATAAAAGAATTCCTCAGATAAATATTTTTTAAGTAAATAAAGTAAAATTATCATTTGTATTCAAAATAGGATAGATAATGAATATTGTTGTAAAATTACAATCGCAAGTATAATTGTTGACATATGTTAATAATAAGTGTCTTTTTAATATCATCAGCAAAATAGTTTAATTATATTCCAAATAACTATAATGAAATGAAAAAACATACTGATATTATAATTATATTTCTCTACATAACGTAAAGGCTTTAAAATTGCTTTGATAAGTAGGTAGGGAGTATATTAGACTTTTTACTTTCAACATTGATAATCCTATAGTTACTAATAAAGAGGCAGTAGTAAAAAAAACATTGATAATCCCATTATCAGACTTGATAAATGTACTAATATTATTAATTAGAATATTTGACTATTATTTAAAATTTTTTGCCATCTTATAAACTCAAGGAATAAAATTCTCTCTATCTTTTTTTTTTTTTTTTTTTAATTCTTATTCCATATTTTTTTATGTTATAGAATCAGTAGTTCACCTTTGGAGGATTCCAGGACTAGTTACAGAACTCTACTTAAATTATGACTGCTCTCTTTACTGTCCTAATTTATATGAAGAACTCACTAATCTTCTTTCAAAGGTAAGGAATTCTGTTATTGTTTCTATTAAGTTTTATTATTGTAACAATACTGTCAAATCATGGAAAAACTTATTTATATGCCAAACTCAAACTTTCATGATTTAAGATAAGGGGCATATAAATCTGAAACTTATTTATTATTTCCTAATTTTCATATATCTATCAATATTGGCCCCATATTTTTTACAATCTGAACTGGACATTCATAAGTGTAGGCTAAATTTTTGTCATAGATAAATAAGTTAAATTCATTGTTTTTCTTGACAATCTTAAAGAAACAAAACAATAATAATAATTTTGGACAAACATTTACAGGTTTGAACCAAGTTCTCAAGTTTTACATTTTTCTTCCATTCTTTTCTTTTTAACTCGACAAAATAGTTCACATAAAATTTACAATAGACTAGCATACTATTGTAGTTAATTGGTCTTAATAAACCTAGTTAGTTATCAAAAAGTCTCTCAGCTACCTCTCTTTGAAATTCAATATAACCAGATTTGTAAATGACTAATGTTTTAAATCATACTTAATTCTCTAAGCATTTTCGATTAAAATCTTTAAAAAATAAAGTCTTGGTAGTTAAAGAATTAAAAACTGATTTGTAACCAAAAAAGTTTTTATTTTAGCTAATGTTTTGAATATAATTCTTTGTTAGATTACTACTATGACATATAGACATGTTTCTATATGCTTTTTGTAGGTTTCTTTTTATATTCAGCCCTGATGAAGGCCTGAAATTCAGGCCGAAACATTGGCTAAAATAAAAACTTTTTTTGTTATAAATTAGTTTTTAATTATTTAACTACCAAGAACCAATTCCTGATAATCCTAACTACGTAATTGCTTAAAATTATGAATAAATCTAAATACATATTAATTTTTTTTTATTTGAAGTCGACTTATTTTTTTTTATTTTATCTTTTTTTTTTTTTCTTCCCTCTTCAACTCCATTGACTGTAATCCACATCATTATCGAGAAAAAAATGTATCTTCTGTAAAACAAAACAAAAAATATAAGTCAATTCGACTGGCATTGTTGTATAAGTTATGTTGCATTTTGAAATTTCTTGTAGGTAGATATGGTATGCTAACACACTTCATTCCTTCTTTTTTGTGGATTAGTATTCTACTGTACTTGTCATAGCTAAATACATAAATTAATTTGATCTGTAATGCAGGATTACAGATAAAATTAATATCCTTAATAATAAACAAATAAAGTTTTATTTGTAAGAAAATAATAAGCTATATTTTCAACATTCTATAACTTTTATAAAAATGAATATATTTTTTAGAACTCATTAATTTTTTACAGAAATTTAATTGTAAAATTTAATATATTTGAAGTAGAGAAAGATTGATAATTATGCATGTAATTCCTGTGGTAAAAAAAAAAAAAGTTTTTCATTTTAATAATAATAATATGATAAGCAAAGTAACCTTTACACTTTTGATTAGTGGCAATCGTTCTAATTGAATAATGCTCCTTGTTCACTGAGATAATGTTTAATGTGATGATGTTAGGCTTTGTACTGGTTAGATGGCATAATTCAGACTTAGTAATGGTGAAAATATTGAGAAAAAATATAAAAAATTAAAATGTGCTTGACTTAGGCTTAATTTGAAAATAGCTTTAACAACTGGTGTGACCATTAATGTTTTTGAGTATGTTGAGAAATCAACTATAGTCTTATTTAATTTTAGTAAAGACAAACCATTTAGCAACATTTCTCTAGAGTTATTGGCCCATTTGAAAAAGAGATCAGTAAGACCTTTCAATAAAATATGAAAAGCAGGAAATGATTAACTTGCATTCAGGATTTTGCAGCACTTTTTATCTATCAATTTATGTATGAAATGTTATAATTTTTAGAGTCATAAAGTAGGTATCATAAGCTTTTATGCATAACACTCAGTATGCAGTCTTTGATGACTAAAGACTAATTCAGCTTTTTATCTATAGAATGGATAAAAGCCGATTACTTTCTTTCCTTAGAGAAAGGTCTCACCCTGTTTCATAAATGCTGTGTTAATTAAGGCAGTACATATCATTAATGTAAACTTTAAAAAGAGCTGCCTGACTTCTCATTCATTCTCATAAAGAAAGATGGGTAAGTATAGTTATAATGAAGTAGCTACTGTTTCTCCACTTGGATGGATTTACATATACATACATACTAATTTTAGTGGACCATGTTTTTAGATTTTTAGCTTCTCCAACTTAAGATCGATAAAGATTGTTGAAATTTACATTAGTCCTGTCATAGTTCAGCGTAAATAGCTTGATATCCCTCAATCTTCCCCTGTGTGGGAAATGAGCTCATAATAATTTAATAATCACTTTTACAGATCTAATACTAGTAAAATATCTTATGTCTTATCTCATATGTCCAAATTTAGACTTCCACTGTACAGGTATAAAGAAAAATATAAGAAATTGAATAATTTGTTCAATTTATATGCAAGAACAAATTTTTCTATTACTAATATTATTTTAAATGCTTTTGTTTTTGGATTGTATAAAAATTTTACTTTAGGTTGTAAAATTAAACTTTATAAGTGATAAATTGCCATATTTTATGTTTCAGAATGCTTTCCCAGTTCAGGGAGTGTATAACACACATTTGCTATCTTTGGATGCACTCTTAACTGTAATAGACTCTATTGAATCTCACTGTAATAGTAGGATATTAAATGAAAAGCAAAACTCTCTGAAAGGTAGGTTGATCTGTCTTATTTTTTGGAATATTAATTAATTATTAAAGTACTTATAATATAAGCAGAAATAGGAAGACCAGAGAAAAGCTTGGGCAGTGAGACTTTTGCCTACTAGTCATTTCTTGGGAAGATGTGTTAGTTTCCTGCTAGCTAAGATTACTCATAAAAATGACTATTTTGTTTAATTTTATCGCCCCTTTTTCTTCCCCCCCCCCCCTCACCCCTGCCATCAAGAGCATATAAACACAACCTGATTGGGTAACTGCAGTTAATATTCAATGCTCCAGCAATTTTTTTAAAATTATTTACTGTATAAAAGTAGAAAAAAATGCAATTAAAGATTTATACAGCATTAATATAAACGTTTAGTATTTAATTGGACTGATTAACAGTTGTAAATATAAAAATTAAACTAATTAAGATGCTTTAACTAATAGACTTGTCTTTTCTTCATAACAAAGGAAACAAAGTATTTTAGTGTAGTAACAATAGAAGTATGGTAAACATAATCAATATGCTGTTATTTAATTTGAAAAGTAGAATAAATATAACAAAAAATAATGGTAAAATTAAGTTAATGGAGTGACATAGGCTATTCAGCTGTTTGTGAGGTAAGTGGTTACAGGAAAGGCACCTTTTTTATTTTTCCAAAGTTGTTTTAAATATCTAAGCAAATTCAAATATATTAACATTATATTTACAACTGAATATTTCTATATAATATTTTAAATAGCATAAATATAAAATTACTACATTCCATCATTGATACAAATTAATTGAATTGTAAATGATGTGCTTATCTTAAGTATTCATTTTGGTGTTCTTATTGGTTGTAAAATACAACAATGATGATTGATAAAATGTAAATGTTAAATGTGACATTATTATCTATTTCTGATTATTTAAGTTCTCTAATTAACAATTAATTCAAAAGATTTATTTTATCATAATTCTATTGGTTAAGAGACTTTAATATATTTATTTTTAAATATATTTTTACAACTTTTGTTAGAGTGAAATCATTCTCTTGTTTTGAAATTTAAGTAAATAAATCTTTATTCATCTTAAAACTCAATTTAAGAGAATTATTGAGAATTGAGGTTTGAGAAATGGTAAGAGTGCTATCAGTGGTGAGAAGAATTGGTTCCTCCTCTCATCTTTCAACACCAAAAATCCAGAGTTTTCTTTTATGAATAGAGCTAAAGGAGCTAATATGTTGCTAAGTTCATTCTAAATGTAAATGAAATAGATTTCCTGTGACCTTTGTAACCCCATAAAAAAAATGCATAATGCCAGATGGTCACTTGCCTTTGGAGAAAAAGTAAAATGCATGCTTAAATTTATAAAAACCCCTAGATAATAACCCCGCTATGCAGATTCTTGGGAATGGTAATTTTTATTTATCAAACCTGTCTATCCAAGGAAATAAGGCAGCAGTAGTTTAAATATGACTTATCTTTATCTATAATTTTTTTAAGAAATGATTTTAGGGACCAGAGATATAAACCCAACCTTCAAGAACCACCCTCAAATCTTGATGCACTCTGTTATCAGGCAATGCCAAGCTCACCATAGCTGGTGATCCATAATTTTTGGAGCCACATAACTTCATTAAGTAAATCTTATTTCTCATTTTTTGTCTCAAAGACTTAACAACTGCACAGCCAAAATATTCCGTCTATGATTAGTAATCGCTGGTAATTTACTCGAAGATGCAGGTTCGAGTCCTGCCTGGGACAGTGAGATTTTTTATTCTGTTCCCTTGCACTAAAAATTGTTAAAATTTATGTGGGATTACATACCACAAAAAAAAATTTTTTTAATTAAAATTTAAAAATAATAACGAGAGTCATTTAAACAGCTTGACAATGTCAGCTCCTCCAAGCATAAGATGATATATTCGTCTGCCTCGGAGGTTAGACTCTTGAGACTAGTGCGGGGAATTTAATAACTTATCAGACTTGTCTAGGTAGCATAAATGGAAAACGCGCTGCACGGATAGGAGGAGATCCAGGTTCGAGTCCTGGCTGGAACAGTTAGATTTTTTATTCTGTTCCCTTGTACTAAAAATTGTTAATAATATATATATATATATATATATATATATATATATAAGAACAGGTGGGATAAAGAGT
>KZ808166.1:61532-98448 GCA_000696205.2 Oncopeltus fasciatus | reverse complement strand
TGGGTGCGATTATTGCTAATATATATATATATATCAGTTCATTGCCATTAGTTAAATTAGCTGAGCTCTTTAATGGTTACCAACTTTACCCTCACATCTTAAAAAGGCACTGGAAGGAAGCTTATTCTTTTTGATTCACGGAGTACTCCAATTTAGTAAGAAATGAGCTTAAAAAATGGACAATTCCAAACACCAAATACATAAATGCATAGAAGAGGTGAAAAAACTAATTTGTCCTTTCTTCAACTGTATGCTGTTTTGAAGAAGAAAATTTAGCAAGATCCACTAAAATTACAATCTTTAATTAGAATATAATGTCATTCCTACTTTATGGCTGTAATACATGGAAAAGCAAAGATTTATAATACATGTTTGTAAATCGGTCTCAAATGAATTCATAACATGAGTTGACATAATTCCAAATTAAGAATATTGAAGCATTTCCAGGCAGCAACCAATATATTAGGAAATCCAAGGACAAAAATAGAGGGGATCTGAATCTTGCTTATCCAGGAAGATGGCACGATAAAGAAGACAGCTGGAAATACCCAGTCCATATCCCTAGGGTTTACATTAAAAAAAAAAAAAAAAAAAAAAAAAAAAAAAAAAAAAAAAAAAAAAAAAAAAAAAAAAAAAGCTTCTATGGGGAGTGTCTCATTGGTAAAGAAAGTCTGTCTTCCATTTTCAAACAGATAATAGATTAATGAAAGATTATTACATATAAAGATGTTGTTAATCCATATGTTGTCACCAAAGTTGGACAAGCACAAGGTATTACCCTTGTTTATTGCTTTAATAATTTACCTGTCTTGACTGCATCTCCATTTCCGAATCAATTTAACTAGTGGTAAATTTTCTAGAAGAATCCTGACCTTGAGCCTTGTAATAATAACATTTATAATGTTTTTTTTTTTTTTTAAAGGTGGATTATCTAGGTTTCTGTTGGAAAGAAATGCACTATGAGGCTGAGACTCCTCTTTTTTCAATATTCTCCCTTCTTTAGCTAAAAGAGTATGTCCTTTGTAATCCAAAGCTATTTCAGTATGAAAGTTGCTGAATAAAATAATTTTTTATTTTATAAACAAATAGATTCTTCATAATTTATTACTTGTTGATCTATTGATATGTGAACAAACCCTGTGTGCATGGTACTCCCTATTTTTTTCATGGTAAAGTGGGAGAGTAGATCACGAGATAAGTAGATCAGATTGGTAACCATTCTGTTTGACCTCTTATTATAATATCAACTGCATAATCATGTGGATTTTTAAAAATATATGAGGATGTTCATAATTATGTGGCTATTTACTATCTATTTATTAGATTAATTTTTTTAATTTAAAACTTCTGGGCAAATTTCACTGATAACAATTCAAATCTATATCATTCTTTTCAAAAAACATACTTAAATATCCAAGATTCATTGATATGAGTTCCAGTGTGAATTTTACTTCCTTAGGCTTGATTATTGTGAAAATAAGGACTAAAATAAAAATAATATTCAAATTTAGTTTTATTTGTTGTATACTCAAGTTACTTATTAGCATTCTTTCTTTTTTCTTTTTAGCTTCTTTCTACAGGAACTGACCACTTCAACTCTAAACCTAAAAAAGGTATTCAGTTTCTTCAAGAGCATCACTTGCTATCCACACCTTTGGATCCAAATGAGGTTGTGAGTTTCCTCAGGGAGAACCCCCATTTAGATAAGAAGATGATCGGAGAGTTCATTAGTAATAGAGCAAATATTGCAATACTCGATCAGTTTGTAAAGTGAGTAAAAAAATGTGTTTACTTGAAGTTTGTAAAGATAAAAGTTTTTTCTATTAATGTTTTTGATTTGTGATATGAGATATATGTTTTGGTTAGAGTTTGCTGGGTCCCTTTAGGTTAAAAACGTGCATTGAAGCTATTTTATATTTTTGGAAGTATATCTGCAAAATTATTCATGTAAATTATGTTTTGAACCTTTAAAATGCTATAAAAATTTAAGAATTTTAGGTGCACTTTTACTTTTTATTAGAATAACTCTTAATTAGAAGCCTTGAAGGCACTTACCTGACATTAGGATCAATAAAAATGTAGTTCATAAAAAATAATTATTTTTGTAATACCTATGTATATTTCTGTAGTGTGTGTATAAATTTTGATCTGAGAAATTTTCTTAAAAGGAAAAACATTTCATTTGTATTCTTAAAGGCTAGTAGAAAAGCATCTTCCATTAAGTTTTAAATCAAAAAGATATATTTGTATTTACAAATTTGTGTAGTGGTCTTAAGAATAGACCTTGTGAATCGTTGTTAAGTTCATAGATATCTATGAATCCTTGATTACATTGCTTGCAGAAAATAATTACAATGTGAAATATATTTTATATAATAGTTTTGTGTATAATGGACAGTTACAAAGGAAATTCGATCTTGAATAATACACTAAATGTTCTTCTCTGAAGGTCACCCTTTTTTTTTATAAATTTGAAATTAAACTCAGTTGAAGTTGAAGTTAGGTCACAAATGGTTATTTATTTATTTTTATATATGCTGGCTGGCTAATTAGTTAAATATTCTTATGTATATACTTATTCTATTTCAGGTCATTCGACTTCACTGATTTAAGGATAGATGAAGCTCTTCGATTATATCTTGAAACATTCAGGTTACCCGGTGAATCTCCCCTTATATCCCTTCTGATGGAGCATTTTGCAGATCATTGGCATGTATGTATTATTTATTTATTTTTATAACCATGTGAATCATTATCCTACTTAGCTGGTTGTGGTATTTCATTTATCTGTATGATTATTGTCTTTTTGCTGTTCCATAGTTTTTCTTTATTTCTTTTATTTTATTATTTTTACTGTTGGTTTAATAGGCCATGATGATTTTTGATGAATTTTAGTAGATTTTTCGTAGGGTATCAAGCTATTCACTTTGGTACCATGATGTGACTTATGAAAAATTTCAACAGATCTTCACTAATTCCACATTGGAGAAAATAAATAATTTGGTATATTAAAATATGTATATATGTCTATACATTACATCCACAATTTTTAAAATAATGAAACCTAGTTTGGCATTTAAGTTTATTTTTATAAACCATTGAAAGACTTCATTAATGGTTAAAGTTGGGATGTGATGGAATTAATGGTTAAAAATGGAAGGTGAAAATTTGAAATCTAAATATCTTCATTTCTTCATTATTATAAGCATTACAAAACAAATATACAGAAAAAAATAGGGTTAGAATGCAATGTAACATTATGTTTATATTATAACATTATATTTTTCAACACTTAAGAATTTAATTTTGAGTGTTGTGTCCTTATTTGTTTTCCCGCTTTTGTTCTTATTTTAAACCGTGCATCGACTGCTGCTGTCATTGGTGCTGTGCCCTTGTATTTTTAACCTTGCGCAGTGGCAATATCATAACCAATAAAGGTCTACTGGGTGCGATTATTGCTAGTGCCTTATATTTTTAAAATTTTGAAACCAAATTTGTAATTAAGGGTTTTTATTGCAAATCCTTGAAAGATTTAATTTTTAGTTGAAATCAGATTTATGAAAGAAGAGGTTCCGAGGGAAACCAGAATTTATAATTGTAATATTTTTGTTGTTATATGAGTTACAAAAAAGTTTAACAAACATAATAAGTGTTAAATGTAATTTTCTAATGTTAGTGTTCTAGAACATTATTAGCAAAATCAATTTTTAACAAAGAAATTTATGAATGCCAATAAATTAATAAATAATATAAATAAATTAAACCCATCATAATGGGTGAGCGCTTGCCCCACTCTTCCTTCTTGGCTGATCTAGAGGCAAGCTCAGTGGTTATACCTTTTATTCTCATTGACCTTTCATGTTTGTAAATTGAATTTCGTCATTTACTCTTATTATATCCATCTTTAATGAAATATGGGAATTCCGCTTAGATTATGCAGCTCCTACTCTTACGCATGTTAATGTATATTTTTATTAGCTTGGTTTTTTTGAAGTGGATAGAAGAGATATTTTATTGTCTTTCTCAAATATTCAAACATCTATTCATTTTCATGTGAATGAAGTCAGTTCATTCTAAAGGCTTTATCACCGAAGTCTTATCTAACCGCAATAATCTTAGAGGAACTGTGAATTTATATTGGTTTTACTCCCTTTCATTAGTTGAGTTTTTTTTTTTTATTGCTTGATCTCATCTCTTTAGGGTGCCTTTGTGTTTTCCTTTCAGACCTCTAAGTCTCTTCTGGAGGGAGCTATAAATCCAAAAGAGAATCGGACTTCTTTTGAAAGTGGAACACAAAAACACCCTTAGAGAGATGAGTTCTATCATTATTCAGGGACTGTTATACTTTTTCAGATTTTTGTTTTCTCTGGTGAGTGATTTCAAAAATAATTTTGTCGTCCAAGGGATTGAATTATTATCATGGAAGACTTCTTTGCTAATTAACTACTACTATACATGTATTGCCTTCTAAATAGATAGTATTACTCATGTTGCTTTTTTTGTTTCAGAAATGTAATGGTGAACCATTCTCCAATGCTGATGTTGCATTTACTTTGGCTTATGCAGTTATAATGTTAAATGTAGACCAACACAATCACAATGTGAAAAAACAAAACAATCCTATGAAAGCTGAAGATTTCAAAAGAAATCTTAAGGGTGTGAATGGGGGAGAGGATTTTGAGGAGGAAATGCTTGATGATATTTACACATCTATTAAGTATGTACTACTTAATAACATTTAGCTATTAAGTCTTTAACAAAATAAATCAAACATCAAAATATTTAGATCTTTTTGTCCCCTTAGTCTGGGGAATCTTATTAATTCCTTGCTTGTCTTCAAAAACTGTAATAGAATTTGTAATATTAAACAATTCAAATAACAACTCTTCCAGAGAAATAGATCCCAATGAACTGCAAGCAATACTGTAATATTATGCTTCATAAGAACTAAAAGCAACCAAGGATTGCTTCTTAGAAACCAACAAATTACATTATCCTTAATTTTAATTACATAACCTGAAGTACTTTACCTATCATTAACATTAAATGCATAATCATCTACAAAAACATACTTATCAAAAGTGTTACTCTTAGATTTTTTAAAAATTTAATCAATGTTTAAAGTATGCTTCAAGTATCTAATTATATACTTCAAATGTTTCCGACTTACATCATAACTGTTTCGGAATCTTCCAAATTAAAAAAACATAGATCAGGACGATTGCACAAGATAAGATAAATTAAACTTTCAACTAATTCTTTGTAAGGGTTTTTAAAATCAATATTATTACTTATAGTCAAATTGAGATTTGGTTTCATAGTCCATAAGAATTTAAACAATATCAGGTTTCATAGATTGATCTTCATTTGTCAAGTTAGTTGCCCTACATTCATGAAATAAGACATTTCTAGCAAATTCAATTTTCCTCTCATTTGGATTCCACAATTTGTAGCCTTCGTCACAGTACACTGCCATAAATAGCCTTTTAGAATGTTCACACAGTTTTCCATTTATATCCTCTTCGTGAATCAAAGAATAAACAGGACAACCAGATTTTTTTAAATTTTACCTAAATCAAACCTTACCATCTTTCAGCAGGCATTACATCATTTGGTAGAATAGAAGAGGGCAATCTGTTGGTTATGTAAATTCTTTATTGACTCACTCCTCATTTCTGTGTTATTACTATAAAATAAAAGGCCTCTCGCTTTTCCAAATGAGATTCTGTTCATTTGTTCTGCTTTACCATTTTGTGATGGATTCCTGGGCATGGTGTAGCTTATTCCCTAAAATTGACTTATTCCCTAGCAAATATGAATTACAAGAACTGTTATAATTATCAATAACAGTGACAAAGTAATTATAGCCATCATACATTTGAAATGATATTTTTCCACATACATCCAAAGAAACAATGAAGCGGTTTAAAATCTTTCTTCCTTCTTTTGTTGTATTATAATAAGAGAACATGGTCTGCTTCCCTTTAATGATTACGTCACACATAGTAACTGAATTCTTAGAAGAATGTCATATTTTCTGGAGCTTCAATTTATTTTTTATTGTGGAAACATTGACATTTTCCAGTGATAATTTGAGCTTAATAATATATAAATATCCAAATGCTTGTCTTTAAAAATTTTGTTTCTGAAAAAATTGTTACACTAGATTCCTCGAAAATGAGCTTACAACCTTTTTCTTCCATTTTCAAACAGATAATGGATTAAATGAAAGATTATTACATATAAAGATGTTGTTAATCCGTATGTTGTCACCAAAGTTGGACAAGCACAAGGTATTACCCTTGTTTATTGCTTTAATAGTTTACCTGTCTTGACTGCATCTCCATTTCCGAATAAATTTAACTAGTGGTAAATTTTCTAGAAGAATCCTGACCTTGAGCCTTGTAATAATAACATTTATAACGTTGTTTTTTTTTAAAGGTGAATTATCTAGGTTTCTATTGGAAAATGCACTATGAGACTGAGACCCCTTTTCTTCAATATTCTCTCTTCTTTAGCTAAAAGAGTATGTCCTTCGTAACCAGTATGAATGTTGCTAAATAAAATATCAAGTGCGTTTTCTCATTGGTTTTTAAAAAAGTGTCCACAATGTCTTTGGCTGACGTTTTATCTTTTATTGAAATTAGCATATTATTACACATAAACCAATCAAAATATATCTAGCCTTAACATCAGCAGTTTTTCAAACTTTCAGTACAATGTCATCTGCTGGAGAATCCTTAGTAAGCACGTGAAGGATTTCATTCTGTTCTAAGATTAATTGTACTCTGAAGAACCAATTCCCAAAATTTTGTTCATCAAATAGTTAAACACCAATCATACCGAACAGTAAAACTTTGGAACTTGTGAAAGTCATAATTATTCAACTGACCGAAAATGAATGTGAAATAATCCGAACTCGCATTTCATTTGTAACCTATTAAATTAAAATCCAATGAATATGTAGTGGTCAAAATATTAATAAAGGTTAAATGCAAAGTCCAGCACTGACATCTAAAATACATATACTTATAAGCATAAAGCAGTAATTGACTTTTGAAATATGCTTAGTTTCCTTGTATTGATCTTTTTTATTTTTATTTAATAAATAAATTAATTAAAAATAAAATTAATATTTGGGCTTTTCTCATAGAAATGAAGAGATAGTGATGCCTGCAGAGCAGACAGGATTGGTGCGGGAGAATTATGAGTGGAAGGTTTTGCTTCGTCGAGGGTTAGGTGTTGAGGGATACTACATACATGCCCCCAATGGACTATTTGACCATGATCTATTTTCTCTCATTTGGAGCCCAACAATTTCTGCTCTCTCCTATCTCTTTGATAAGACCAACGATCCCACCATCTATCAGAAAGCAGTGTCTGGATTCAGGTATTTATTGATTAAAAAAAAATAATATGAAATATAAATAGGAATAAATTTTTTAATCAAAGTTATCTTTGGAAATTGTTTTTTTTACGTATGTTTTATTTTAAATTTTTTTTACAAGTTAGTTTTTGGAGTAACAAATGCTCAATGTGTTTATTTCTATATATAAAAAAAAAAAAAATCAAATCTTCAATTCCAATTTTTCTGTTCCGTTTCAGGAAGTGTGCAATGATATCAGCTCACTATGGTATGAGCAATGATTTTGATAATTTGATAGTTACCCTTTGCAAATACACCATGCTCCACTACAGCACTGAGGTATTTATTTTTCATTGTTTTATTACATCTGTTTAAAATGAACTGACATTATTAAACCAATCCCTAGTTTGATGAGTAAACTGTAAAATTTTGAAAGAAATTTAAAAATATAAAATTCCTCAGTTATACCAATTTTAAACCTAATCATTTGCTTAATATTACATGTAAATTCAATGTTGTTTTGTAAAATCCTTGTAATTGTTAAAAAATGAGAAATTAATGGCTGGTCCCATGAGCCTACAAAATTAGTATTCACTGTATGCCATAAATATAATCTCTCTTACTGACATTATACTTGTCAAGTCTGAATTATAGACATGGGAAGGTGAACAAAGTCGCTGAGAAAGGTTAGCAGTTGCAGGATGGTTCTATGGGGACGTCACTAAGCACAGTTGGGATAATGTATTCAAGTGGCGATCTGAAAGACAAGCATGACATACAGTGTCATGTATAACACTGCAGGTGTTATCAGCATTAAACAAAATCTCTGTTGTGGAAGGTACATCAAGTTTGGTGTCTGTGCTAAACTTAGATTTTAAGCAGCCTCATAGGCTTCAGTAGATTTTGGGGGGAGCTCGGTTGTTTATGGCCAGCTTAGGAATGATAATGAAGGTTTGGTAGTTAGCAATTTATTTTTAGTAGTAGAGAGGGTAAGGTCACTTAAACCTTAAAAGATTACAGCCTGTTGTTTAAATGGAGACTGCTGTCCTAAAACTTGTAATATCCGAGTGCATAAAAGATGAATGAAAAGAGGTATTAAGAATCACCAAAAGTGTGACATAATCATGCTGATGTCTAAATGAAACAAGCAGGTGGACATAAGGATAGGTTTTAAAACTGAGTGACCTTGTGTTAGACACCTTTATAAACAGGCTGAGAGCAGTAGAAGAGAAAAGAGTTAACAGGTACTCAGAAATAGAAAGAGTAACAGCCACAGCCACAGCCTAATTTTTATCCATGTAAAGCAATGAATGGTGCTCACTTTACATTTATCTCACATCTCATGATTAATTGGTATTAGTATGAGAACCAGATAGTTTGCATACAATTAATAAGATTTAATACATTTCAACCTCTCAGAGGGAGATGAATGATGGAAATCAAGACGAAAATAAATATTATTACTTCCTTAACTTCAAATGAGGCATTTATTAGTTTCATTTAAGGCACTTTTTGAGGAAGAAAACCACAAAGTTTTTTAAGAACTTTTTTTTTATAGATGGTGATGGAGACAGGCTTAATGATGTTTAATATCCTTTGCTGACACCATTCAAAGTTTTATGTACACTGTAGAAATAGAATCACCTGTTTTACTTAATATCTGAGTAAATCAGTCAAGTTTAGAAGCATATAAACTACAATAGTATTAAAAGAATTTACCTCAGGAATAGTTTCCAGAAATTAGAAATGCAAATAAAATTGATTGACTAAAGATCAATAACATTAAGCAATTGGAGTCACTTAATTCCTCATGACTCCAACATATTTTAAAGTATGAGAATCTAAAATCATTGATATCAATAATCACTGATGGCACCCATCGCCCTATTTAATTTAAGTAATACTTGCTCTCTGAATATTATGAAAAAATGTTTTTCTCATAAATATATTCAGTATCAATTTTACATGGATTTTTTATAGTCGATTGCAGTCTTAGATTTTTATTTATGTATTCATGTGTTAGATTATGACATATATTGACATGTTTATATATTATTTTTGTATGTTTTTTTTTCATATTCAGCCCTGATGAAGGTCTGAAGTTTAGGCCGAAACTTTGGAAAAAATATAAACTTTTTTTGGTTACAAAATAGTTTTTTTCAAGACCAAATTCTTCAGCAATCAAGACCAAAATTCTGACAATCCTCTCATAAAATATGACGGTTAACAAATTTACCTCCAAAATGGTAAAAATTACTTCAAAGAAGTTTAATTAATAAATCTATTTATCAAAGTTTTTGTAGTACTCTTTTTAGTATGGTATTAAAGTTACACACATTTGTAAAACTCTTTTTCATTAGAGTAGTGTAGACAAATAGGCATCCTTGTATGATAAATACAAATTTATTGAGGCATTAGGGATCTCAACTTTATTAAAAATAAGATTTTAAAAAATTGATTCTTTTAATAATTTTTTTTCTTTATTTTACTTAATACAGTGTAATAGAATGACTAAGTAAAACAAATAAAATAATTATTGTCATTAAAATTTATCATTTGCATTTCATTTTTTTTCATCAGCTAAACTTTCAATTAATTGTTTATTTAATTTTTTTTTTTAGACTCCTGAAAATCTAACAGTTTCTTTTGGTGCTAATCCAAAGGCTAGATTGGCTGCTAAAACAGTGTTTAACTTAATTCACCGTCATGGTGACATTATCAGAGAAAGTTGGAGGAACATATTGGACTGTATTTTGCAACTCTATAGGTGTAAAATGCTCCCTAAGATCCTTATTGAGGTATTTAATGAGCTTTTAAAAAGTCATTGAATTTTTGTATAAATATAACATCAACTTTGGGTCTTATCATAGGACCTTGTAATATAATAGAATTTTTTTTTAAATTTTACTTGTAACAAAAAAAATGTATCCAAAAAGTGATTCAGCACTTTTATATTAATTGGGGCAAAATATTTTTTTTTCTCTTGGATTATTTGTTAAGGTGGATTTATGCCTAATCAAAGTTTTTAACTTCAGAAGTATGCAGAAGAACTCTTGTTGACCAAAAGATCTAAAAATCTCCAGATTTTTTCATTTTTTTATTATTATGATTCAAAAGCTGTTCAAATTTTATAAATAACCATTCTAATACATGTTCGGGACTCTTGCACTTTTGATGTAGATTTTGCATATTCCCTCCTTATCAAATGATTCTTGAAAAAAAAAAAAATTCCTGCTAGTAGACTAAGCTGAAACCCCTACATACTGGGATATAAACTCAAAGTTAAGCTCATGAACCTTTCTGGTTCATTCTTATATTTCTTCCTATCTTACTTCCTATATAATGTTTTCATTTGAGAGTAATTTTTACTGTATGGTTTAATGGCTAACAATCTGGTACGTTCAATCACAGTTTAGATTTTGTCTTTTTTTTTTTTTTTTTTTTTTCAGGCAGAAGACTTCATTGAATTGAGTGGTAAAATTTCTCTAGTCCGAGAAGATATTCAGCTTAGCCCAAAAACAGAAACTGGGATTCTTAGTTCTCTTTATTCATACATCGCTCTTGGAGCAGGTAATTAATTCATTGTTTTTATAATATTGATTTAGTAATGTATTTATAATATGCTCTTTTAAAAGTTTTTTGTTGGTTTTTAACAATTTCTGCTCTCTCCTATCTCTTTGATAAGACCAACGATCCCACCATATATATAATATAATGAGATTATAATAATGTTAATAATTATTAATTAATACCTAATAATAATTATTAGCCTTATTTAGAAGGTTGTGGAAGTTATGGAATAACTCTGTATTCAAATGATGAAAAATTACAGACATGACCAATGTCTGAGCCTTCCAATATTAAAGTTTATAGTTTAAAAAAAAAAATTGCCTCATGAATAGTCATGAAAAAATGTAATTATTTTATAAGAAATAAAAAATGAATTTAACTAAATGAACTATTCAACTAAGCATGTTATAATTAAACAGCAAATATATAAATAAGAGAAGGAGAAGAAAGCAAATGTGGTCTTTATTTGAATAAAGACAGTTGACTGTACTTTCATTGGTAATTTCACTCCCTTTAAAATTCAATAAAAAATATTACAGCTTATTCTGTCTTTCTTTACTTTTAATTCATGATATACCACGAATTACCTCAAAATAAATTTAAACAATTTTTTAGAAAGATTTTTAATGTTTCAAATATAAGTGAATTTTCACTTCTAGGTGGGGAGGTAAGAATAGATGTACATGACCCTTCCAGCAACTATATAAATCGAACTGGGAACCGTCAGAAGTTGTCTTCCAGTATTCCAACCCATGAACACTTGATGGCTATTAAAAGAAGAAAGAAGGTATATTTTAATGAATTTTATTTTATTTGGAAGAATAATGTTAATTAAGGACACATTTTTTTGTGTCTTATCTTAAATATATATAACAATTTCTATAAACATTATTAAATAAAACTTATGAACTTTTAGTATATTATATTTAGTTCTGCAATAGACACTCACTGAGTGTATTGATCTGCTATACTGGTCTATTTTTTGACAGTCACACATTTCCAAAAGCATAAGTTGCTTTACAAATTAGGATTTTTTCTTTCTTTTACTAATATAAGAAAAACCCATATTTTAAGGAGACCAAAATGGATAAAATTGTCCAAAATGTTAAGTAAATCTATCACTTATTTGTATCTGATCCTGGAGCCATATTTTTTAAGTTTTAATTTTCCCACTATTAGGAATGACTAATACTGTAATTTTGTAAATTGGGAAATTGTTTATTTTTTTCTAAAAGTGACCATTTTTCTTTTCTTTTCCAATAAAGATTTTTTTACCCACTCATGTTGTGTTTTTTACCCTTTATTCTTGGTATACAACAAACAGAATATATCACAATAAATAAAGGTGAGCAAATTGTGACCTTTGACCTGTTATAAAAATGTTTATATGCATTTTTCAGGTAAAATTCNAAATACAATGTCATAAAAATAAAAATAAATTATTTTTCCAAAACTTTAGGTAGACAACTGGATGCCTGTAGGCTTTTAGGTTGAAACACTTCCATTGTGTGAAAGAAAGTAAGTAATGTACACCCCATTCAAAATTGCTCTTACTTTTTAAAATTTTGAACTCAGTATTTTACTTTTAGGGCTCTCAATCCCACCTCAGTATCAAGTAGAGAACCTACTTGAAGCCATTGACTTGACAAAGCCACTATGAAATCCAAGAAAAATAAATAAATCTTTTTTTGTGCATTAGAATAATGTTTTAAACTTTGCCCTACTTTTCATTTTATCATATTTTAAGCTTAACCTTCTTCCTTTTCAACATCCTGTCAACTTTTGAAGTATTTTATAAACTAATATTTTAATGATTTTTTAAAAAAATATTTCAGAGACAAGTAGCCAGAGAGCTCCTTCAGTCGATGACCAAGAGTCAATAAAAGCTGCTCAAAACTGCATTCGAGAGTGCCATCTTGAGCAACTCATCACTGAGTCCAAATTTCTACGGCTTGATTCCCTTCAGCACTACATTAAGGTCATAATAAATCATTAATCAAAATAAGGCTTAATTCATTGTTTAGATTTAAGCAAATGTAGTATTAAATCTTACATTTACTTAGATGTAATAATCTGCTCTGAATCACAAAGTTCAAGTTTATTTCTTGGTAAACGTTTGCCCAGGTAGAAGTTGAACCCAGTACCATGATTGACAAACCCGAATGGATCTCTGTGTTACAATACTATTCCCTCTAATGTAGGAACTATTAATTTTCAGTTTGAATTCCCATCTGATGTAAAGAAATTTTAGGTGCTATATATATATACACACAAACACACATATTTATTTATATTTATACCACCATATGTAGTGGTCTCATTGTCCTAAATAGAGCTCTTTATGAACTGAGCAGTATGTATTTTTTTTTTTTTTTTCCTTTCAAAAATGCTTATTAAGATAGAGATTCAGAGACTGATTCTCTTTTTCATTCAGCAGGCACTATTTATGCTCTCACTTCTCTGTTGTCACTTCTGGCTTATGCACTTAATCATTTATTCCTACATTTTTATTTACAGTTCTATTTAATAGAAATTTTATTTTATATCTTCTCTTAAATGTACTTGAGAAATATAAGTGGAAGTGATTTGGATTGCAAATTAGACTTCTTGAACTAATGTTTTAGTGACTAAACCCCTTGATGATGGAATTAATGATCCAAATGCAGCAATTCTTAACAATTTTTCTGTTTTTAAAATATTTTTCTTAAATGATAATTATTTCATTAATCTTGCTTATCTAATAAAATTTACAAATATGTATTCTATTTTGTTGATTTAATATTTTTAGTAATTATTAAAGAAAAACATTTATTACTTTAAAGAAAAAAAGTTTTAGTCAGGTTAATATTTGTACATTATGGTCTCTACATATGTTCTGTCTGTATCTGACCAACATCTCTCTAGGGACCTCACCAACCTCCCAGATATGCTAAATAATTTACCACAAATTATAGAATGTGAAGAACTTGTTACAGTCTGGTTTTTCTTTATAGCTATAATTATAAACTTCCCTAAAAATATTTACATCATTTATAATTAATGGTTCTAAGTAGTCATACCTAGGATATCGTATTATATTACATACCTAGTCGTATCACTTATTACTTCACACATCTGGAAAGTTGGTGAGGCTGCTTAAACGATAAGTTTCTGATGCAGAAAAATCATAGCATTCGTTATCATCTTTGTAATAATATCATTCAATTAGCTGATAATAATAATTCAAGGAGTCGTCTAAAAAAAATATTATAAATTATTATTTAGTTATATATTGCTTTTGATATTTATTTGAGTATTTATCATATACATTGATTCAATGTAAGTTTGTATTTTTTGCTTCCATAAATAATTTTTTGGGTATAGCTCCCATCCAGTGAGGTAAATTATTCCTTCATAGCTAATCATATAAAATAAACACCACTAATAATGCAAATTTGTGTGAGGCTGACTTTCGGGTCTTGCGGAGTATATGCAGATTTGTACAAATATTAGTCTACTAAAGATCTTTAAGGCCTATGCTGAAAACCATTACCAAATACTTCTACTTACTTAAAGCCTTTCTAAAAGTTCTTCTTATCTTCTGCTTTTAGGCTCTGGTGACAGCTTCGTATGGCCCTGAGGGTCATGTCTCTTTAGGGAACTCCTACAGTGAAGACACAGCAGTGTTCTTTCTTGAACTCCTTTTAAAAGTTGTTATTCAAAACAGGTTTGTCTTTCATTCTTTACACTTATTACTAAAGTTGATGGTGTTTAATTATCATAGTCAACATTTGTTCATTTTTTAACGATATGATTGCAATTTATGTTTATAGAATTGAATAGTTTTCAATTTAATTATTTTCAAACCTTAAGTAAAGTTCATGAAGTGTTTCATTGAACATTATCATTATTAAAAGACACTATTGATTGTATTACTGAAAACATTTCAAACATACATTTAATGAGTTCATCTATGCTAATTTAATTCTATGGGAAACAACTTGTCACCAGTTTTTTATCACATGCCCTGATCATCCACTTATTAATTTCGGTTTTGTGTCTAATAAAGAAGCTTATTATACTTATATTACTCTGCTGTGAATAAAAATTCTGAGATGTCAATAAATCTACTTAGAGTTTTAAAAAGGAAGTATTTCTACTTGGAAACTCATATTTTGATACCCAGTTTTCAAATACCTTTTCTTTTTTTTTATTCGGATTTAAAACAATCTGAATTATCTTTATTATTTCTTTAACTTCAAGCTTATTTCTCATAAGGAAATTATTTCATGTTGCTAACATGATGGAATTTTTGAAAAGTTTCTTCAGGTTTTTACTAATCCTTTATAGGTAGAGTAAAAATATAGGCCATTCGATATTTTGTATACACACACATACACAAGCACTCACGAGCATACATACATATACACACATTTATAAATGCAATAATTGCCTTCTTTTGGTTATTCCTTAGTTCATCTACCCCAGCACAGATAAATTTGAAACTAATAGGTCTTCTTCTGTTTTTATTTAAATTGGAATCATAATTAATTTAGGGTTTTTAAAAATATGTGTATGAAGTAATGTTACTCTTCTTCTTTGAAAGCTTAACTTTTTTACTTTATGTATAATATGTGTAACAACTATCAAGTAAAATTATGAATAAGTAAAAAAATGTAAGTTCTAATTTTTGAATAAAGAACTACTTTAGTATTGATTTGAACACCCACTTTTGTCTGATATAATCCATGTTTATATGCTCATAATTTTTTTAACATATTTTTGTTACTTGTAGAGATCGCATAAATAATATGTGGACGACTGTCAAGGATCATATATACACACTATTGATGGGTGCTGCAGCTTGTGATCATCACTTTCTTGTTGAGAGGTCAGTTGTTGGCCTGCTGAGGCTTGCTATACGGCTGATGCACCGTGAAGAGATGTGTCCTGTTGTAAGCTCATTTTTATAAGAAAATAAAAGTATAATATTTTTAAAAATTATAATATGAAAATAGTTTTTGATAAAAAGCCCCAACCCAAGGGGCCCATACCAGGAGTTAGTAAAAAAATAAATAAAAATAAACCCTTCCCAGGAGTTAGTAAAAAAATAAATAAAAATAAACCCTTCCCAGGAGTGGTGTAGGTAATATCTCTATTCAGTTATTAGCTCATTAAAAGATTACCTTATATTAGATCTTTAATAGGACAATCAAATCAACTTTTAGAAATTATAAGATAAACATAATACTTCTGGTGCTTAGTATTATGCTTTGTTTTAATTAAAAATATAAAATTAAATAAACTTAACCAAAAATGGGAAATCTTTCTTTCAGGTACTCCAATCACTGAGGATGCTGCTTCTCTTGAAGAGCTCTACTCTTTCCCGAGTATCTAGACAGGTCTCATATGGGACTTATGAACTCCTAAAAACTTCTGCTTTTAACATCCACTCTGCTACAGATTGGGCCATTATCTTTACTCTTCTTGAATGTGTTGGAGCTGGTGCACCTCCACCCAAAGTGGTGTCTAAGCCTCTGCCTGGTACAGATTCTGGTGAGCAATAAAAATATAATTTTGTTATCATTGTCCAGTCGCCATATGCTTATGCTAATTGTTGAAAAGGTGATATTAAATGCAGGAAAACTTCTATACATATCACCCAGATATTCACATTTAAAAAAATAACTAATTTATAATTTGAATGAGGGATCCCTAATTCAATCTCTTGCTGGAGTGTTCATGTTATTATCTCATAACATTTTTTTCATTGTAATGAAATACTGAGGCCTCCTGAGGAATATAAATGGTACTTAGTGAATATTTATTAATTTAACTCTCTAACATTGTTTATAACAAGAAACACTACTTTTTGTTTCTAGTTCATTATTTTATTAATTAAACTCACATAAAAATCATTGATCTTACTATTGCAATACACATTATTTAAATTTATATCAATCCTCCTACTACACTTGCCTCTAATTTATTATTTATGATTAGTAAGTAGTAAATTAAGGAGGAAACAGCAGGAATATTTACATTGAAAATTATGATAAAAGAGTTAAAGGGAAATGACAATTTTTACAATTAAAACTAATGAAATATAAATAAATGAAAATAATTGTGAGTCTGATGTGTGAAATGTTTCAATTGATAGAGGACACTGGTCCTCCCCATACATATATACTGATATATACTAGTATGAAAAGGATAAAACTAGTAGTGCATCAGTAAAGTGCTTTAGATTACCATGTAAATGGTAATAAATTACAATTCATTGTGTGCAAGTGATTTAATCACAGTATTCCAAGCCTTTAGCTCAAACTGTTGGCTTTTCTTTCTTTTTCAAACTGCATTTTTTTTTTTTTTTTTTAACATTCACAGCGCATTGACTGCTGAGTTCATTGGCGCTTCAAACTATATTTATGTCAGAAGTAGATTTTATTGCAAAATGTAGTTTTCAATGATAGTTCCTATTAGGTTTCATTAATTTGCTATACACTTTGTGTGAGAGATCTTAGTTTAATGGACCATGTCATTTTAAAGGAAGAGTTATTATTGTCATTTGGACCAAAATAAATCATCTTTCCAATCTGATTTTATGAAAAATTCTTTCTTAATAAAAAAAACTAACTTTTCGATTGTACTATTATTTTAATTTCCCTTTTTTACAGTTGTTTTCTATTTTATTTTTCGCTATAAAGTAGTATTTGTAGTTGTAGTTACAGTTCTGAATTTATAGCCAAAATAAAGTTATTCTGTTAAAATTAAATTCTTAAGGAGTGTCATATATTTTCCTGTTGTAATAATTATAATTATGATCATGTTCTCATAGGCTTCCAAAATTATCAGAAATGTTCAAAGTTTTTTTGTTTTTTTTATTCCATTGTTAGCCTGGGCTGTGTTAAAAACTTGTTTCTTTAGGCAAGAACAACTTTTTGACAAAGTCAATAATGGTATTTATTTTCATAAATCACCATTTAGTTATTAAATAAGTTTAACTTTTAAACCGTGTCCCTACATCCTGAATAATAAGCTATATAACTGTTAGTAGCTCATATAATAAATGATATGCCAAGCCACTTCAAAAACAATTTTTCCAAAAAGCTTTTCTTATTTTATCTTTTTGTCATTTATAGTGTTTTTATCTAACTAAATTTGTTTTATGATCATGGATGCTTAATAGTATGCTGTTTGGTTATTTTAATATACTTTTTTTTTCTTCATTTTATTCAGGTGCCCGATCAGAAGGTGAAGTCCAGGTGGACAGTGGACTTGGTAATGAGAGGGGTTATACTTCTGATTCAGAATTGAGTCGAGCCGGTAGTCTCCCTCTTTCTCCAAGTCTCAGTGCTGAACTACCCCTCAACACTCCTTCTGGGTGGATTCTGGTATGAATTCAGTGTATACAATAAAAATTAAATTCTTTATACTGCTTTGAATAAATTAATTTGTTTTAAAATAATAAATTCTTGCTTAAGAGCTGTGCCTTTGGAATAAATAGTTTATGAGGATGTTTAAAATGTTTCCAGTTACTTTGTTCTGTACATAATCTGTTTTTTTGAGGAGTACGGTGGTTTAGTGGCTTAGATACTAGACTCTTGAGTCAAAGGTCCCAGGTTCAATGCTCAGTAAGTTTTTTATTTCAGAGGATTCCTGGTGTACTCCTAGGGAACACTCAGCCCTAATAGGGTACCATTTTTTAATGAATGGGAAAAAATCAGGCAGTCAAAACAGTATGCTGACCACAAACCTTCTCTATTGTGCTCTATATATGTGGGACGAGAACACGTACATCCTTAACATGTATTTCCCCTTGCCCCCCGACACACACACGGTTTTTAAAAAAATTAACGTTTACAGAAGAAAATTTTATATAGGAAAAGAGTTAGTAAAAAAGAATAAAAATGTAGTGAAATAAATAAAATAAAAATAAAGAAATTTACCTGAAAGCTTCTGCATTATTTCTTTCTCTGAAGTCTTTACAGTGCAAAATAACTTCTTAATGCTAATTATAATAATATAATTGTTCTTTGGTATAAATAAATGTATCTACTCTCACAGCTAATTTATATTTACTAAGGAATTCATTTTTTTTTGGGAAAACTGATTTATCTTTTATTTTATATAAATTTTATGAATAATTATCATTTAGGTTGGTGGTGAGGGAGAGATAGAAGGTGTGAGTGGTGTTCGAAGGTCTCTTCCAGAGCTCTCTCGCTATGATCCACTCTCAATGGTGAAGTGTGTCGACAGCCTCTCCTTCCTTGTACGGGATCACATCACTCCCTACAATTACCATGACTACATTCGCTGTATCCGCACCTTTGTTGAGGCAGCTGCTTCTTCTGGTATTCAAATTATTTACAATTTAAGGTGTAATTGAAATATAGCCATTTGAAATTTCATGGCTTTCTATTTGATATAAATCTTTTGCCCTTTTTGTTTCTCTTCTGATATTAATCATACTTGATTACTATCAGAAGAGAAAAGAAAAAGGGCAAAAATTTGTTATAAAATAGAATTTTGTTTATTGTATGAAAGAACATTAAAATCTGACCATGTAAACTGAAAGCAAAATATGTCTATGAACCTGTAGCTTCAGTTTCTTCATTCTGGGAAAGATAAAGAATGATTTAATATTTTCTCACTATAAGTGATTAGATAAATATATTTACTAAAATGTCAATTTAATTCAGATTAGCTATAATTTACATTTCTTACTGTTATTAAGATTATCATTAATATAGATAATTTTCTATATTTAAATATTGCTTGACTCATTTACTTATCGCTTTTTTTCTGGCTGAAGCATAGAGCTTTTATCTTCCAGTTGTTCTTATCATAGATTAGGTCATTCATTAATTCTTTTTCTGGGCTTGGCAATGTCAAAAAATTGTTTTTTGCTAAGCTTTTGCACATCATGTGATGGCTTCTTCAAGGCTGAATGGAGAATGAAGCCTACACGAACTTCTTTATTAGTTCTTAAGAGTGTGTAGTTAATTTATAAGTTCTTGAGATCAAACAATTGTTAGATAGATGTTTTCTTAGTGATATGTTATTAGCTCATTAATAATTTAAATATAATATTTTCGCATAGTTTATGAGTAGTTCTATTTTAAATTGTCCTATGTTTTTGTTTATGCGCACTTTGGCTTATGTGCATATGTTGAAACATTTGATTTATAGTATTCTAACCAAGAATTTAATTACAAAAGAAATATAATTTAATTACATCCAGAATCAGAACACAATGCTCATAGAAGTTTAGAAGTTAATCTGTACATAAATTAGAATCAGTCTTAAAAACTTATTACCCAGGTATAATTAATCAATATTAATTTGTCATAGTTGAGCGGAAAAGCAGAAAGAGTGGGCGGGAAATATCCAGCAGGCAGGGAAGAAGGAAGACTATCAAAAAAAGGGAAGAACGAGGTGCGAGTCCTACTGGTAATGCATATGATGCTGATGAGAGTGATCCTGAGGACTCACCTGGTTACCAGCAAGTTTGCACCCAGGTAAACCTCACCTTACCTCTTTAGGTCAATGTATGTATGAAATCATTAATGATCAGATCATAAAATCCGTGAATCATAAGTTCAATTGGGGAATACCAATGCAATATTGTTTTATGTTTATACTCAAGAATTATTGCAAAAACTTTATTCACATTAATTACCATTGCTGTAACATGAAATATAACTGTCATTGCTCTAATCTAAGGGTACAAATGTTTTGATTTCCTCACTGCTGGGAGCCTCGTGGGTGGAATCTTTAGATTCAATACTGTCAGAATTGAGAGTCAGACCTTTGCACAGAAGTCTGATAATGTTTGATTTTTGTAATTTATAATTTTCTAAGGATTTAAATATTATTTCATTCTAGTAAATTTGGTAATTAAATTTAAATTAAAAAAATATCCAGCAAAACTAGACATTTTTAACAGAGTACCTTGTACCCCAAAATAACTAAACTGATAGTCAAAGAATGGACTATATTGGATATTTACTTTAGATAACGGTCACCAGCCATGCAGCCATTTCCAATCAAATACTGAACCAACTGCCATCATGATCCACACACACTAACAGACAGTGACTTGCTCTTAACTTAAATTAATTAAACAATAGCAAATACAATAATAATTAATAAAACATTAATTATCGCATAATTACATCAATACTTCTTCCTAATTGCGCATTAGGTACAGACAAGATTTAATCTTTTACAAAAGTCATTAAACTTAGTTGTGGGCAAAGACTTAGTCATAATGTCTCCAAGTTGTTCAGAAGGTTCTATATAATTAATTTTAATTGTACCTTTAGCGACCAAATCCTTAACTAAATAGTATCTTATATCAAAATGTTTTGACCTTTTGGTCTCAATTGTGCCTGAAACTTTGATTGCACCCTGATTATCCTCATAAATCTGTATTACTTCATCAACATTAAAATTTTCACATATTTTCTTTAAAAATAGTGTTTTTTGATACACTCGGCCAAAGCATAATACTAATGCCTGATTGCTTTTTCCTGATTGATTGCTTTTTCAATCCCCATGAGATAACATTATTATTTAATTTAATGACAAATCATGATATACCTTTTCTATCATTAATTTCGAATGCATCGTATATTCATTGAGTTTAATCTGAATTTTTAAAAGCTAAACCAAAATTTGCTTTATATATTTGATATTTAATTACATTTTTGAGTTGTTTCCAATGGATATATGTGTAAAAATTTTAATAGCATCCATAATATGAAATAGAATAACACAGATCAGGGCGAGAACCTATTATAAGATATATCAAACTACCCAATATTCTTTGTATGAAACATTAGGACACTCATTAACTGATCCTTTTTCAAGATTCAATTTAGGTTCAATAAGTACCTTTGTACCCTAAGCATTTGTCATGTTAAATTTATTAATGATTCTTTTAATTAAACCTTCTTGATGTATAATAATATTACCTTGATCATTTTTAAAAATATGTAAACCCAAAAATTGAAATGAATTATTATTACCCAAATCCTTACATTCTAAATTAGTCATAAAGAAATTCCTTACAAAGTCCAAATCAGATTTGGAACTAGCCACAATAAGGAAATCATCCACCCAGACAAGTACATAAACATTACACTGGGGAAGATATTTTTGTTGAGTTAGATCTGACACTGTTTTTTCACTAATTATTGGCATCTGAATCTGAGAATAACCTCAAATTTTGTCAACTTTTTAAACTACCGGATATCCTCTGAAATCATAAAAATCATGCATTTAAAAGAACATAAAGTAAAAACATACCAAATATACAATTTATAAGACATTTAATGTAAGTTAAATTGAGTTCATATATATAAAATTGTTTAATTAATGAACAGTACTTAAAAAATAGATAAAAATTTGCATTTGTAGCTTTTTTGGCGTGTTTAGTTTGTTTACATTCGGGCTTGATGCTCCAACAAGAGTCAGCCATCATATATGCGTCTCATCTACCTTGAAACCTTGCTTCCATGACCCTCAAATCTTGATGGAAACGATCACCCTGCTCATCACTCACTGCACCTAGATTGTCTGGGGAATAGCAAGGTGGCTGTGTAAAAAATGCAATTTAATGCTCATTTTGTAACCTAGCTTTTGGAAGCTTTCCAAGAGTTGCTGGACAATTTCGGAGTGATTCAATGCTCGTGTATTTCCAAGAAAGTCTTTAACAATGTTTTTTAATTCCAACCAAGAATTATTTTCAATTTATGACATTGTATTCCCCTTCTTCCAAAGAGGGAAATTCATTGAAAACTAACACGGGGACTTCGGCTGAATGCGATACTGGGCATATAGCTGATGGTAAACTAGGATACTCTATTTTACATTTGTTTTTCTTGTTATATCCCGATGTTTTCACTATACAAAAGTAACAATCACTTGAATGATCTTGGGGCTCGTGCCAAATCATAGGTATACCAAATGGAAGCTTAGCACGTGATCCCTTGGTCCACAATTGTAAACACTCAACACACTGTTTACATACTTTATGGGGTGCCCATGCTTTATCTTGATCACCAAGTTTAATTTTAAAATAGGCAAAATGTGCTTGTCTGACAGGTGTACTGATGTTTGTCCTTTTACTGGGAATGGTAAGACTGCCACATATATAACAAAATAACAATATATATTATAACAATAACGAATTTGGGCGGTTTCCGCACTTTCGACGTGTAGGAGCAGAGGCAGCCTTAAGGAAACGTTTCAGTTCAAACACAGTATGTAGTTCTGTGCACTTCCGTAAGGAAATACTAAATTCTAAACAGGCAGGTCTAGACCAGCATGCGCACCACTGACATAGAAACCAAACGTGATGTGATAATAAAACTAAAAACAGTTTTGAAACCAGCATGTCTAATTCTATAGAAAACAGCTAAAAAATCTAACTCAACAGAAATTTAGTTTCAAATTGTTCCCCAGTGTTATTATCATTAAAAAAGTGACATGGATCTACTTTAAATCTATTAAAACCAAATTTTATAAAAATTTCATTTTAGTGGTCATTCCATGCTTTAGGGCTTTGTTTCAAACCATATAATGCTTTCCTTAATCTACACTACTGACACTTTTATAGCCTCCTGGTGGCCTAATAAATACAGGGACTTTAAGATAGCACTTAAGGAACGCACTTCTCACTTCGAGTTGGTCAATAATCATAATTTTCTTCTTTTTTTTTAAGTTTCCATTTGGATAATATTTCAAAGTATGCTTCATTTTAAACAATTCCGTTGCAAAACAGTTCTTGATTTTCATGTGAAATCTGCCTATATGCTGTTTTAAAATCTTCTTTCTTCTAGTTTTATAACCACAGTGATAACATATGTATTTTTCTGAGCAATTTAAAGAAGAGTTATCTATTTCCTGCAAATATTTAACAGCGAAATAGTTTGCTTCCCCACTGAATTCTTCATTGCTATCATTAATTATAGAGGAAATATGTAAAGGAAAGAGAACATTGCTACTGAAATTATCCATCATTTTATTTACATTTTTGATCTTATCAAACGACGTCCCTTCTTCCTGTTTTACTGAGAATTCTTCTTTAATATAATCCCAACTTAGTTCTTCCATACCTTGCCCTGGAGAATCACTAAGAAAATAATAATCTTCTTTAATAAAAGACTGAAGTTCTTCTCAATCAAAATGCCCAGGTTTTACAGTGGGACTATTTTTTATACTCAGCAAGGTTCCATATGCAATCTGTTTCACACTCCTGCTTTTGGTGCTCCAGAACAAACTCTTCAGATCTAATATTATTAAGAGTAGAGGAGATTACATTTTCACTTAAAATTGGTGATCCAGACTCCAAATCACTGTCAGTTTCTTCATGCTTAAACTTAATCACATTACATACAATTTCATAATTTATGATTTCATGCCAACTGGGATCACAAATTGCTTTGGAATAAGTTTTTAGGACATCACAATTATAATTAGCAGACAGAGCTAGCTCATTATAAGCAAAAGTTATAAAATCATCAAGGTATTTTGGTTTATGTATGGTTCTTTTAGGCTTTGATTTTCTTCTACATCATCAAGAATAGATTTCATAAATGGTAATTTTGTTTGCTTACCTTTTAGACAAATGTCACAAAGTCCCATCGGGAAGAGTGAGTGTGCCATTCTGATGCATCATTTATTACTTGCAGTAACCACATTAGCTTGCTCTTGAGTTAGATGTAATTTCACCACATAAAGTTTTACAAAAAGTTCTTCTCTTAAAGCTTAACTACCTCAAATAATTTTGACACTTGAGTTTTCAAATAAAACCTTACATCCTTTTTCTTGTAATTTCATCACTGATAGAAGATTCATTGATATATTTTCACAAACTAAAACATTAAAAGTATTGACTCTGTTACCATTGTCAGATAAGCACATTAGGTTACTTTTATTTACAGCACTTACACACTCTCCTTTCTTAGCAATGGTGTTGCTCCAATATGAATGGGAACTTTAACTGATGTCGAATCTCTTAAATAGTCAATGTAATCCATTTTCAAAAGATGACTTGTACAAGCACTAGCTGTGTCATGAGAGGTTTCACTTCTGTTAACCATGAAGTTTCCTTTATGTGTCCTCGGCCTTTACAATAATAACAAATGACATTGGATTTGTAATTGGATGGTTCACTAGTATTTGGCTTGTAGCTTCTAGAATCAGAAGGAAACTTAGACCATTTTTATAAATGGAACTTAAAACTCGATTTTTATAAGCAGCGAACACATTTTGGGACTCGTCCCAAGAAAAGAGATCTCTCATACTCGGCCAAAAGGTTATTTTCACTAGCAATGAATATAGAACTATCATACCTTCTATTATCCGTCTTCATTGGTTTCTGCAAACCATCTTCTGTTGGTGAGCGCTTTCGGACATTGTCCATCTTCTTGGCCGAATACATGTGTTCACTGTCACTGTCTGTATTCAACTCGTTGAGTGAGTTGAATACAGACAGTGACAGTGAACACATGTATTCGGCCAAGAAGATGGACAATGTCCGAAAGCGTTCGCCAACAGAAGATGGTTTGCAGAAACCAATGAAGACGTATAATAGAAGGTATGATAGTTCAAAAGGATATTCTTTACGTACTCCAAACTGATGGAAGATTTCTCTTGATTGAACAGAATATCCATTGCTGATATCACTGCATCATAGTCAGATGGCATTTCCTCAATACAGTTAGTAGTGGGTTAATAGTTTAGTCAGAAAAAAAAAAAAAAAAAAATTACTTCTGAGAGAAAATGTTTGTGAAACACAACTATTTTTCAAGACAAGTTTCTTCTAAAAATGTATTATATCTGTTTTTTTATAATTATTTTTTTATGGTGTGTGTGTCATTAAAAATATGTTAACTGGTCATGTTTCAAACATTATTATTTTTATGAAATGTCAAAAAATATTCATATGGGGAGTTATCAAATGATTTTTTAAATATTCTATTTTATTTAAATATCTGCACTCTACCTATCAGTACTGAATACAGTTATTCAGGTGTAATACTAACCCTAACTAATACATGTCTGAAAAAAGTCTGTACTACTGGAGCAGTGTAAACTAAACAAGTTTCATTTAAGATGGATGGAATAATTTTCTATTAAAACCGATTAAAACAATGAAGGGAAAATCAATGTCTTGTAGGCTGATCAGGAAGAGATAAAAGGGGTTAGTAGCCACTCATCTTTTCTTTGGGAAAGACCATTTTTTCATCCAGATTTAATTAGCTTCAGAACCTTTAATGAGTAGCCAACTTCACAATGGCCCTCAAATAGTTTCATATTACCTCTGTAGGGCAGTATGCGGAAGGATCTAATTCTTTCCTCGAAAAAAAAAAAAAAAAAAATCTTAAATTTAGTGGCTGCCACCATACAACCTAGTAGAAACAAATATTTTGTAGTTATGAATATTCAAAATTAATTGAACAATTGGGTTAGTATATTTATATTCTACTCAAAATGTAATATTGTCTCAATGGAAGTAAAATATGAAAATAATATTTTAGTTGGCAGGGATAATAAAGATATATGATTGTGGAATATCTTGACATACTGTTGAAACTGTGGAAAAGAAAAAAAGTTTGTAAAATATGAAAATGATATTTTAGTTGGCAGGGATAATAAAGATATATGATTGTGGAATATCTTGACGTACTCTTGAAACTGTGGAAAAGAAAAAAAAGTTTGTAGATTATCCTAAAATTTATAAGGAATGATCCAATTACTCTTAAGATATCTAAAAAAAAAAAAAAAAAAATCTAAAGGAAGTAAGCTTTATCAAGTCAAGTGTAATCAGAAGCAGATTATAAACAATATAATTTATGTTTCATCTCAGTCAGTTATGCTTTAAATAAAGGATCATTTACTCAATAGATTATTGGAAAAATAAATCTAGGAATAAAGATATTAGAATATTTAATGGAACACATGCTGAAATAAGTTGTAAATCTTGAGTAAATATTATTATGATAGACATTTATTGCTTATTTTCTTTTGCTACGTGTCTAATTCATTTAAGTGTTTGAATTTTTTCCGAGCTTCATTATGCTTACTGGTGACTAATCTGATGAATTTCTGGCTATAAAACAAGTTAAAATTTTGTTGTATTTTATGAGTCTTTGTTTCATATTTTGTTAATATAATGCAGTTCCAAGGTGCCCATGGAAGCCTCGGGTCCCATTTGGGTGCGGACAGTTTGGTTGGGTCTTTTTCTCCGGAAACAATGGATCCTTCCCAGATTCTGTCTATAAGCACTTGAAGCTCTATTGGCTTGATGAGGAGAATAATGAGGTTATTATAACAATCTTCATCAGCTCTGATCTCTTGAAGTATGTCCATATAAGATGATAGTCCCACCAACAGTGGTGTGCACAGACTCTTTTTAACCAGTTGAGAACAATCTGAGCAGTATTGAGAATTCATAGCTGTTGTCCATTTGAACTCAGAAGAAGGCTTTGACTCCTGGCAACTTGGGCATTTAAATGTAATTTCATTCTTGACCAAATTAAATGAATTATTTTTTTCTAAAAAACTTTCGAACAAAAATGAAATTCTTTTTCTCAAACCATCAAGAAAGTAAGCATTTATTTCAAGCATTGTTTTCTCTTCCTCTAAAAGCTCTATAATTGGCTGTGTATCTTCTACCTCATCAAAAGAATGGAGGTAACTCACCAGATCAAGTAATAATTGTATTCTTTCTTCTTTCTTTGGGCAAATAATTAGGTACTTTTTGTACCATTTTTCAAGGCATTTTGCTCTTTGTTGGGCTTCAGTTACTATGACAATTTTCTGGGACTCCTCATTTAGAGGTACTGTTGGATTTGGTTCATCAACCTCATATATTTCTGGTGGTTTGTATACTTTTTGGTAAGGTTTGTAGGTACCTGGCTCAACTATTTTATCAGTGAGACTTGTAGTGTACAAATTAAATCGCCACATTTGGGTCCCAGTATTTTTGTTTGTCGAAATTTCTTTATCCACTGGAGGGTACATGAGAAAAGTAGGAGTTTGAAGTATTTTACTGTTTCTACTATAGTTCAGATCCATTGGAATTGGTGCTTTCAAATGTGTTTGTGTTCCTGCATGATAATAAATTTTTGAATTCCTTTTATCTCTATACCCATCACACCACTTGCCTTCCATCACTGTTTCTATTCTTATAATTATTTTAGAGATCAATCTGCCCTTTGAAGACCTGTAAAACCAGTGTTTTTCATTATACTTAATCTCTTTTTTTAATTATTAATACACTCCCCCTTCCTCCCCCACAAAAAAAAAAAAAAAAAAATATTTGATTCATTTATAGGGGAAAGCTATACTAATAAATAACATTTTTTCTTAAATGAAAATGCCATACTTTGCACAAGTTCTTCATTGCCCACCTGTTGCACAATGTAATTGCAGGCCCATTTTTTTTCTTTTATAAAAATGATTTTGTTGAATAATTATTAACATTATATTACCGATAAAAATAACATTCACCTATTTTAAATGTAGTATATTTATGCTGGAGAAATTAGTCAGGGTTTCTGCCTTTTTTTTTTTTTCATTTCATAAGGAATGAGCTGCCATTTCCATAGTAGCTTCTATTAGACATGCCTTATTTACCTGATTTTACAGAAATTATACAAAGATTATAAATCTGTAGGACATTTTTATGTATTCACTTAGTGAGAATGGAAAGCTTCATTAAAACATGAAGTTAATTTGCTCACTTACCCTCTCTATTTTCTTTCCAAGCATAATGCACTGTTAAATATTCTCATTCACATAATACAATTGAAATCTCTTATAAGCTCTGCAATTTTTAGCAAGTTATGAATGAATTTATTTGTTGAACACATTTTTTGAACTTTTTCTTTCATACAATTAATGAGAGGGAATAGAATATAAAAAACTATCTGTCCCAGCCAGGAATCGAAATTCGATTCCTGGCTGGGACAGATAGTTTTTTATATTCTATTCCCTCTCATTAATTGTTTGAAATTTATGTGGGATAAAATACCGCAACCAAATTAAATATTTTTCTTTCATATTTTCTCTGGCCTGGCCTATTAATCACTAAAAATGATAGTCACTCAAATTTATGTATATATTTGACTTTGTGCATGTTTTTTTTAGTTTCACCTAGTAAAATCACTAGTTTACAAGAAATAAAAATAGATTCATAACTAGGTGAAGCTATTCTTTATATAAATTCTCTGAAATTGAAGTTACAAAGGATTTTAAATATTATAAGACCATTAAATAATTACTTTTTTTTTTAATACTAATTCTAGTGAAATTATGTTAATGTTCTCAGCAGAATTAATATGTGACTATTCAATCTGAATATGTTTCTTAATCCTATGTTTTTTAAACCTATTCCTTTTTTATTTACTTATGGACATAAAATGTAATGTAATATATTATATTCTTTCTTTTACACTTTATTTTAACATCATATAAATCATTCTAAAACCTTAGGTTAACAGAAATCCTTAATAAACACTAATGTATTTACTTACTACGGCAAATATGAACTCAAGAACTTCATAATCATTTCAACTTAACCTGTTTTCAATTTTAATTATGTATAAGAAAACATATGAATAACTTAAAGCTAAATATAGTTTGAATATTATTGGTTTAACTTTTATTTAATTTTATTTTAAATTTTAGTGTTGCACTTTTTATTAATTTTGTTTTCAAATCTTTTGCTTGATAGAGGAATACTTTTTTTCCTCTTCCAGCTGAATATTTGGTTATTGGCTTTGGCTTATTTGGAAATAAGCTTGTTTGTTTATAAGTATGCTTCACTCTTTACCTGTAAGAGCTGAATATGACTATGAAGTGTAAAATAATTATTTATTATTGTTATGAATTTTAAGTATATTAACCATTTGAAGATAATACTTTTTTTTTTAATTTAAAAAGTGCTGGGTGAGATAAAATATTTGGTGAATGATATTTTGATTTTTTTTAAAACCATACATTACTAGGAATCTTTGCTCATCTCCATCCTTATCTAGTGATACACTTGTCCCAATGTTGAATCCATGACTGGAAGGCTTCTTTTGGTAGGGTTTTCGGCTGTTGTATCATGGTCATTTCAGTGTCAGGAATAGTGCCAAAACATTACCTTGTATGACCTTGATGTTTGACTTTTATTGATTGAACTTTAGGGTGAGGAGAGTTACTGCTTTTCTATTCAGAACTCAAGATCATATCCACAGACCCTGTTTTCATTTCTGGTTATAATTTTGTCTATAAATATCAGATTTGTATGAAAATGATCCTTTAATTCCATGTAAACAGTGATTCTATACATCTGCCAAAACCTTAAACAAATTTTGCTCTTTCTCAACTAATTTTCATTTTTATTATTTAAAAATTAAAACATGAACCTGTATGAGCTGTTTTTTTTCTTTTGAAAGTTCTGGAATTCATTTTCCTGTTTCAACAAAAAAGTTTGTCCTCTTCATGCTCATTCATTTCCGCCATTAAATTGCTGATACCACTTGTTAACAGCCTTCTAAGTTATCACCATAATCTGATTTTAACATTTCATGAGCTTCTTTGGTACTTTTCTACATTTTTAAACAAAACTTAATGTTAATTCATTGTTCATTGTTCAAAATCCATGATTCACGACAAATTTAGTAAACGACCTGGATCTCCTGCTATCCGGGCCGGTGCATTTACCAATAATGCTACCGGGACACATCCGATAAGTTATTAAATTCCCCGCACTAGTGTCGAGAGTCTAACCTGGTAAATGCACCGGCCCGGGTAGTAGAAGATCCAGGTTCGAGTCCTAGCTGGGACAGTTAGATTTTTTATCTGTTCCCTTGCACTAAAATACTATTTTACTCATCGACGAGACTCTTTATCGAGTCTCCTTTTATCTCCTTTTATTTAAATATAACATGTATTTCCTCCCCTAGGCCTATACAGCCTGTTACGGGACTTTAAAAAAAAAGTATTTTCATGGGAAAAATGTATTTTATTTGAAAACAGTGAGTGTTTGCATGTGTTTTGACTATTTAAATGTTTAATAAATTGATTTTTATATATCTCTAGCTGTTGGAGTTGATGCATACTCTGCACATGAGGACTGCTCATATCTTCAGGTGGTGGGCAGAAGAGACTGGTCAGAAGGAGGCTGTAACCACCTCTTATTGGAGCCCAGGCTGGTGTCCTCTCCTTCAAGGTATTGCTCGGCTGTGTTCGCACCCTAACAGAGCAGTGAGTTTCTTTCTCTAAATAGTAAATGCATTTACAATTGAACATTTATCATTTAATTTAAGTGATTCATGATGAAAAATTTAATTTATAAAAGTATTTTTAAGTTTATTTTTTCAAAATTAACCTATCTAAACAATCAAAATCATAATATTTCTGGACGTGCAGATGAAGAAAATTTAATTTATGAAATTATCTTCTTTTGTACAGCAAACTTTTTTTCTTTTTTTTTTTTTTTATGTAGAAATGGCTTAACTAATTTGTATTCAATTTGGAATTTTAGTTTCGGTGTTGGTCATAATCATTTCAGTGGAACTTTAATAAGACATGATTACTTTAACATTATTAAATCTCTTGATTCCAAAATACTTTATTTAATATTTTTACAAGGACACTTAGATTTCCTTATACCTTAGGGAGTTATTAAAGTGAAGCTGAACTAAGAAGTCATTCCCAGTGAATGATGTTTTAGTTGCTATTGATCAATAAGATGACATCCAAGCATATACATATGATACATGATATGATGAGATCCTGAATATCCTTACATCCTCTAAGTTTCATTAATCATACAGGTCATCCTTCTTGTAGTGGAAAAACAAAGGATTTTTAATAATCATATCAAATAATTTAACTTACATAATGAAGTTAAATTAATTTTTAATTAAAATACATAATTTTTAAATATTCCAAATAAATATAAATGCACTATAAATATATTTTATTTTTATTCACATGAACTTATTTTATTGTGTTCCATAGCTTCCAATCTTCCACTGCATTCCATTACGCAGGCTATGTTTGTGTCATATTTCCCAGAGTTCTATAAATATATACATTTGTTAAAAGTTTTGATATTTATAATTTCAAGTAACTGTAAATATGCTCTCCTTTCCTAATGTTTAGGGTGTTTTATTAGTGAAGATTATGAAATTGACCAAATTTCAATTGAAGTTCTTTTTGGATGTTTAGAGAACATTTTTTTATTTTGTGAGAGTGTGTGTGTTTTTGTTCCATCAATATGTACTATACAAATCTATAACAGTATGTTATATCAATTAGTAGTATTAGAATAGCTCAATGAAATGATATTATGATGAATATAAACTTTATACTCCTCAAATATGTCAGTTAATGATGTAACATAAACTTTATTATGTCTAATGGTTTTATTATTGCTAAAATTTCATCAATTAAATTTTTCAGATACGTATGTCAGCTATCACTTACTTGCAACGTGCTCTTCTGATGGCTGATCTTCAGTCTCTCTCTGGGGAAGAGTGGGAGGAGTGCTTCACCCAGGTTCTCTTCCCATTGCTCTCTACTCTCCTGACAGTTAGCATACCTGCTATAGAAGAGACTAGGATCCGAGCTGCCACTGTTCTTTCCAAGGTATCTTTACGAACGTCTGTACAAGTATACTTCATTACATTAGCATTTTTTTACTTAATACAAGATTGCTATAATTTATTTAAAATCCTATTTTTTATAACAAACGGCACCACCTCTCCATGAAAATTGATGCCGAAAGAACACTAGAAACATATCATTTTAATAATGAATCTGAAAATCTTAAGTATTATTTAGACAAGGTTAATGAAGAAAACAAAAATTTGAAAGTAAACTGCAAAAGTTAGAAAATCAGTAAAAAAACAGAACTTGACTTGGTTAGTACTCTGAGTCATAAAATCGTCTTCTACAGTGTTATACTGTTTAAACAATTTAATGATAATTAATGAAAAATGGATATTTTGAGAAGCAATTAATGGTTTTTAAAAATTCATGTTGTGATTATTTTATTATCAATTCTCATGTCTTTCTAATTTCTTGTAGGTTTTCCTTCATCACTTGACACCCCTTCAATCTTTAAAGAGTTTTCCTCAGCTCTGGTTAACTATATTAGACTACATGGATAGATATATGCATGCTGATAACAGTGACCTCCTGGTAAGTTCAGCTTTAACTTATACAATCAATAATAAGAATATTATTTTTAATAATGCATCCTTATTGTTGTAAACATGTAACTTTTTTTTTTTTCATTATTTCTATTGTTTTCAGTTGGAAGCAGTTCCAGAATCTTTAAAAAATCTCCTTCTTGTGATGGACTCAGCTAATGTATTCACTGGAATGGATGGACGCAATGAAATTTGGGTTGTTACATGGGATAGAATTAATTCATTTCTTCCAAATCTACAATCAGAGCTCTTCAAGGAGCTTACCCCTACAGGTTAGGGTTTATATATTTTTTTTTAAATTTAAACTAGCATTTTAAAAATTTTTGTTCTGATAATTTACTCATTATAGTCAAATGCATTTTTTTGACCATTCTCAATGTCATACATCTTTATATATATTATTTCCAAGGGTGTATGTATAGCTTATAATTTGATGAAAAAATTAAATCTTAAATTTAAAGATATTTTATGAAAAACTTATTAATAATTTACTTACATTAATATTTATTGTAATATTGACAATTTTGTCCATTATTAAGAAAATGAAAAAGGAAGATAAACATGAAAATAGCATGGAGTAGACTTGCTATTACAAGTGTGTTACTGTGGAAGTTTCTTTAGTTTTAACTTTTTTTAGTGCTACCCCAAAAGAAGTCTGGGTGTGGCAGCCACCATAGGGGGCCTAATTATAAGTATCATCAAGGTTACTATTGTGAAGTTCTTCCTGAAATTCAGGGTAGAATTCCATTGCTACTACCCTAATCTGTATACCTGAAAATTTCTTTACCCTTCACTTAAACAATTTATTTACAGTGGAACTGTGTGTTGACTGACATTATAGTGATGGAAAACAGTATCTTTCATAGTGATTCTAGCCATTTTATTGAATTGCCTGCTTCAGTCACTTGAATCAATTCTGTCATTTGTGTTCATTTAAACACTTATCATCATAAGGAAAACCCAAATTTTTGATTATTCTATGCAGCATATTTCCTTCTTTAAAGCGGAAAGCCTGAGTATTTGGCTAAAATATCTACAAAATATATTAAAATACCTACATTCTCTAGACTTTAACCTTTTAAATACTTCATAGTATATCTTCTCTTGATAAGGATTATAAGAGAAAGGGACATTAAAGTCACCTATTCAGATAGCCCAATCCTTTATAAAGAAATATGAGCTATTGTTTATAATTTTGTAATAATTACTTATTCGTAATATAATACTGTACCCCTTCCCCCCATAAAATGTATATGAATATTTTTTATAATTATTTTCAATTTTATATATTATAGAAAAAATTCTTGGATATCTAAAGGAGCTAAAATACAGTTAAACTAAAAATAAAGAATTAGATGATTTTAGTTGGGGTTCGGTCAAGGTAGATCCAAAAAAAAATACAAATTTAAAAAAATGTATTTTTTTTAAAAGATTATCTGCCAAGGTTTCGGCTTACATTGTAAGCCATCTTCAGCCTACCTATTTTGCTACACCTACCTATCATGAAGACGAGAGAAGACGTCCTGTCCCTAAGTTCACATTTCCATGACTACGGGGAAGTATACATTTTCCAGATACACACCGTGGGAGGTAGAAAGGTGGGGAGGGGGGAAGGTAAGAGGCAGAAGGTACAAAGGGAAAGCAGCCTGTTTCAAGAGAGGGCAATAAAAAGGACAAAAGAAAAAAGGAAGGGTATTATTGGGAATAGGTAACTTTGGAACTGGGAATAATGTTTGACAGGTTTTTTTAGGAGGTCTGATGGTTTTTAGAATGTTGAAAATGTTTGAATAATTTGAGGAAATTTGTTCTATGTCCGTTCTGTTGTTAACTTGCACATTAACTTACAGCACTATCCAGTTAACGACAGAATGGACATAGAGCAAATTTCCTCAACTTATTCAAACGTTATCAACATTCTAAAAACCATCAGCCCTCCTTCTCAATAAACCTATCAAACATTTTTCCCAGTTCCAAAGTTACCTATTCCCAATAATACCCTTCCTTTATTCCTTTGTCCTTTTTATTGCTCTATCTTGAAACAAGCTGCTTTCCCTTTGTACCTTCCGCCTCTTAACTTCCCCCCCACCTTTCTACCTCCCACGGTGTGTATCTGTAAAATGTATACTTCCCCGTAGTCATGGAAATGTGAACTTAGGGACAGGACATCCTCTCTCATCTTCATAATAGGTAGGTGTGACAAATTACTGTTTTAATGTTATTCAATAATTTTTCAATAGGTTGTTGTCTGCATGTTGTTCAAATTGCTTTTTTCAAATTGTTTTTTAAAATATTTTTAAATTCTCTAACATAGCTTTCTACATTCATACTTTTGATATCACATAACATTATTGTAATTCTCTATTATATTGTAGTCAATTATTATTGTATTCTCATGACATTGTATTTCTACAGCCCTGAAGATGGTTTACTATGTAAGCCAAAACGTTGGCGGATAATCTTTTAAAAAAATACATTTTTTTTAAATTTGTATTTTTTTTTTGGATCTACCTTGATCGAACCCCATCTACAATCATCTAATAATAATATCTACAGTCAAAAAAAGCTCTCCTTTTAAAAATAAAGAAGTATTTTTCTCTCTTAGAAATCATTAAAAAAACATATCAGGGGAAATTTTTTAAAATTTGGTTTGTATTTAGTTTTGGTTTACTAGAAACCAACACTTATAATATTTTTTACTTGAACTGTTGGAGACTTATTGAAGAGAGGTTTCATTTGCATTACAAGCCTCAGCCTAAGCTAATTCTTCTCTATATTTAAAAAAAATTTAACAGCAAGAAACATATAATTAATCTTTTTCTTGATTTTTCCCTAGCGGCTGAAGTTAGTGCTCCGGAAATGGGGAAGGAAGCTGTTGAACCAGAGTCCTCCCAGACTAGTGAGCCCATTCTAGCCCCTTCAGAGCCAAAGCAAAATAGCCCTGAGCTTGTTGAGCACCTTCAGTCTCCAACAATGTGAGTATCGACTGATAAGTGTTGAAGGAAGACAATGAGAGAAAAATATCAATGTAAATTCCTTATTTTGATGTATTAATTTCAGTTATAAATTCTTATAACCAAATTTAAAATTTTTTAACAGTTTTACAAGAAAATTTAATCTTCTCTTTTTAAGCTAAGAGAATAAAAAAAATTAGATTTAAAAGAAACCTATTATGGCAGAATGTTTTTTATTATGAATAATTTTTTATTATGTTTTTTTTAAACAAACAATATTTTAATTATTCATTTCTTCAGATGAGGTACTAAGAGAAGTGGGGCTTATATATATTCTTATTATATTTAATTTATGTTAGTCAAAACTGCTATAGATACTAAAATATGTAAAAGTATCTTTCAATACTATTTAGATAAATAAATATTTACTATAATTCTATAAAATAAGTAAATATCATGTTATGGAAAAATATTTAAACTCAAATTTTATAACTTTGTATTGATCAGTACACTAATGCTCACTTTATATACAATCCTGAAGCCTATTCTAAATTAGTTTTATTAGACGCACAGAAAGGTTATATGCAGTAAAATTTGATCAGCAGTATCTATATTGGTTAGAAATTTTTTACTCAAACATTTGTAAATTGGTCTGCTATTAGTATAAATTTTCAAACGGTGGTGTAATAATTTGCTATAAAATATGTAGAATAATATGCTATATATTTGATAGAAAAATTAATAATAAATTGATTTATTAACCAAGATAAAGGAGAATAAGGAAATAATTCCAAACACAAGGTAATAATTAAGAAACTTAAAAA
>KZ808166.1:36062-58914 GCA_000696205.2 Oncopeltus fasciatus | reverse complement strand
TTTCAGAGAAGCACACAGACGTGTATATATATATTTATATATACACTCACAAAAAGCAATATATTATTTTTTACAGATGATTTCAACACCAATTGGTCCTAGTTCACTACCAGTGTATTCTGGGTTTGCAAGCCTTCCTCAGCAACCTCCTCCTCCTTCAGCCCAATTTTTCTTCCAAGATCATGTAAGTGGATCTCTTGTCTTATTCTCATCTTAAGATTAGATTTATATTAAAATTTATTTATTCACATAAAATGCTATTAAATGTCTGTAGGTTACTCTTGGGTGGGACGTTCACAATAGAACTCTGGCTTAGGTTCTTAGCTGCAAAGTGTGCTGCATTTTCTTAGCACTCATTATTGAGGGCGGTGAGATAGCAAAACTAAACTGCACTTACCATTATGACAATTGTCTTGTGGTTTGTACAGGTTAGGGAGAGCTGCCTACCTATGTTTGTCATTCTATTATCTTGAATCCTTACCTTGTATTGTTCATCTCTTTTCCTGGAAGCATAGAGATGAGTTGCATGGAAGATGTAAATAGTTTCACATTTTACCTGGAGTTCCAGATGGACCAAGCTGCCAAAATTTTCCTAATTTTTTCATTTCACCTAAGCCTGCTAGCTATATCATTTTTGTTGGAGTTGAAAATGAAACACAGAAAACTATTAAAATGGTGGTTTACTATAAATTTATAAAATCCTTCATTACTCAAGTTAACATGAACCTTCCAACAATCCTTCAATGGGTAGTCATACCCAGTTTAATGCTGAATTTAATGAGAGCAAAAATTATTTCCTTTCCTTCTCACAAAAGTTTGTTTGTTTTTAAACATGTCTTTGTTTGTATTTTCAAAATCTCTAAATACATGCATTCTATCCTCTTTTTGGCTCTGACATTTGTATATTTTAAAATCTTATGTCTCATCTATTTCTAGAGTAATTTCTGGTACTATTAATCTTTTTTCTTGTTTTATTCACCTTTTCATTTTTTGTTTAAACTTCGTAGAAACAAGTGCCAGGCTTCTCCATCCACTTGAAGTCAGACATCATTCAATACGTTTTAAATAAAAAAATATTACAAAGTCAGTTTCGAGTCACTTTCTTACTTCTTTATTGCTTTTGGCCTGTACATTGACAATATAAAAACTTTTTGGTTGTACAAATTTTTTTCGACTATTTTCTTCCATATTTATTAGTTAGCCAATCTCTACTTGGTCTTATGTATGGAAATATATTTATTATTATTTTTTTATTTTTTTTCAGAAGCAACAAACTCAACAGCAGAACTTAGACCATTCTTCAGGTATGTCACTCTTTTATTAATCTACTCAGTAAAAGTTCTGTCTTCATTTGAGATTATTCAGATTATCAATGATTCTAAGTTATTTTAAGTTAAGAGTTTTTATCATGAATTAGCTCTTTTTGAACATAAATAATGGTTGGAGGTTGGTTGGTCATTATGCTCGAGAAATTATTCAGGTTTTCGGTCAGGATTAGAAAAATAAAATACTCCAAAATTATTAGGTAATTATTTTATTATTGCCAAAATTTATAACTTTCCTTTGAAGGTATTAACCCAACTTTTGTTACCTACCTTTGATATTCACCGACTAACCCTTCCTCCACTTTCACTGGTTGTCTTTTAGTTTAATTCTGCACTCGGAGTTGTGACCTTAAACCTCCCTCAGAGACCTCTCCATTATTATTGGTACTTGGATTTATTTTTTCACATTTGTATTGTTAAATTTTTTTAGATTAATCTGCATATCTTTTTCTGTCATATAACATACCATATCTCTGTCTGTTCATTCCAATCTATAATTCTATATGTGTAATAGTGTGTATTTTATTTCAGCCCTTGACTTATAAGTTAAGTTGAAACATTGACAGAAATAAAATAATTACCTAATAATTTTGGAGTATTTTATTTTTCTGGTCCTGGCTTAAACCTTGACTAATTTCTCCAGCATTAATAGAGATAAAAGTTCAATTCAAAGTATTGATGTATAGAGTAAAAATGATATATTTAAGAATGTATTAAAAAAAAAACATTTTAAAAGATTATTAAAATATTTTAAAATAAATCAAAAGTTAATCTAAGCATATAAGAAAATAAGACCAGGCTTTTAAGGGATAGTCAGATAATAAAAAATCTCTCTAGCATTAAAGAATATTTAAAAAATTAACTAAACCATTACAAACAAGGAAATGATTCATCCCTCACGAAGGAATATTGAATATTAATATAATTCAAGAGTTCTCAGACTATTATTAAAAATCTTTTAATTATTACACTAAGCTTTTAAATATCAATTGAATGATTAAAATTAAGTTATAAGTCTAAAAACAAATTATTAGTTTATAATTAAAATTTATCTTTTTTTCTTTAAAAAAAACCTTATTTTCCTCAATGAATTTTTTCCCCTTATTTTTTTTAAGTTTGTTTCCTACTGCTTCCTACATATTTATAATTGAGAGGCTTTTGACTTTTAGTTTAATACTTGTAAAAATCTTTAAATTTTAAATTAAACTAAAATTTTTGGTAATCCACAGGGAGGAGAGTTATTTAACTATATTGTAATTCACTATAACAAGAGTAATTGCTGTTTTAGAAAGATAAGTTAAGCAAGAATCTTTTATAGTAATACTTACTCTGCTTATGGGAAGTAGTATGGGATCTGTATGTCTTGATGGCACAAAAATATTTTTAAATATTACTTATACTTTAATTCATTTTAAATAAATAAGAATATAAAACCAAAAAGTTGTCTTGTTATTTTGGTATAGTAGTAGCATTATATTTAGTGAAGTCATGGAATTTTTATAGGCTTAGAACAATTGTAGTCTTTATCTATCAATGCTAGAAATCTGATCCCCACCAGAGAACATTACATAACTTTTAATGGCAGAGTTGGGACAAAGTGATAAAAATATGGAAGTTTTCTTTGTGAATTTTTCATAAAAGGTTCCTTGATCATTTATGATAAAATATCTCATTTTACATTATGTTGCTTAAAACTTAAATGACAAAAAAATAATTTAAGTGTTTGGAATTTCTTATTGTCCTCTTTCTATATCACTCAAATTAACATTAAAATAAATTCATCTAAATTACAAAGGGATCAATTTAAATATGAAACTTGATTAGAAAATAGATCATGCATAGAAAAATTATTTTTCCATAAAATATTTCTATATAAACACCTAAAATTTTTTGCATTATTCATTTAATGTTAAAAATCGTACCTTTTTTCAGAAAACCCTTCTTCCTCTAAGCCTGTAATCAAATATCTCATCCTATATCTTCTACCATGCAGTTATATTATTATTTAATCATTAATATTCTGATGACTCAGGGCTTAAAAGTAAAAGTAGTTAATCTGAAAATACTTTTAGAAATGCTATTCTTTATCCTGTATTGGTTTTTTTGTGCTATTGATTGTGAATTAAATGTTTTTGTGACTGATTCGAACTGTTGGCTTAATACAATGATCTGAAAGTTATTTCATTCTGTGTTCTTTCAGTGAGCAGCTCTCTTCTTCTGGACTCTGTCAGCACTCCCCAACTCCCTGTGATATCTCCACCAACCACATCATAAAGATGGCTGTACTTGTCATCAGGCTGACCCTTTTGTGATAAATCCTACAGCTGTATATTAATATTTCATAAACGATGGTACAAAAATTTCAATCTTGTATTTTTTATGTCAATTATATTTCCTCTTGATTATATCGGTTAATTGAGATAGACCATAAATTTAAATGATTGTGTACTTGTTTAACATTATGCATGAAAGGTTTTAAGACATAGTGGTATAAGATATTTTTGAAGGATCAAGTTCTTAGTCAAGAAATGCAATCTAAAAGGGCCTAGACTGTTGAAGTTGAATTTCAATCATTTTCTTTTCTTTTAACAGCTTAACTTTTTTTTTAGATACATTTCTGAGTTTGTAAAATTGTTTTTAATTCAAGATGAGTTCTGTCAAATTAAAAATGCTTCTTCTTGATTAATAATTCTTAAAAAGTTGTTTATACCACTTGTTCTTTAAACACCTCATATGTGTATTTATTTAAAATATTCGTATATATTATTATATATTCTTATATTATTATAAAAGACTATTGTAGAGTCTCTGTTTTCTTTAACTGTTAGCTATATTCAGTCATTTTCATTTTATTTATTGTTATATTTTCTTGTTAGTAATTTTTTATTTTTAGTAAAAACCTCTCTAGGCACTTATTTTTCTTTTGTGTTAATAAAGAGTAGCATAATACTATGTCAGAAGAATCATTCTGATTTTGTGGCCTTTTCCTTATAAATTTTACCTGTTCTTAAAATAATTTGAGTTAAATAAGTAATTTTCAATACTATCACTTTCTATACAGAAACTGCAACCTACAAGATGTAAATGTCTTTGCAATTCATTGTAATCTCTTAAAAAAGTATGAAAATCCAAGCGGTTGCTTGTTGAAATTAAGGTACAAAACTAATTTTACATTACCTTTGTCTACAAGCAGGCATATAACAGATGGAAAACAGCAGATATGAAGGCTAGGAAATCTTTTACTATCACTTGAATGCCTTGTTCCCTCTTTCATTAAGTATGACTGGCCTTGTTGCACAATTTTCATTCAGCGAAAAGAAGTAAAGTTTTATATAGATGTTAAATTTTGTGTAAACCTAATTTGGTTACAATTTGCTTTTACTAATCGGTTGCCAGCATATATGTCCAAAACTCTAAAATTTAGAATGATTTAAAACTTATTTCATTTTAAAAATCTAAATTTAAAATAATGATCATGATATATATTTTTCTGGTTGATAGTAAAATCTGAATGCATTCTAATTATGATGCTTTTTAAATTTTATTTTAGAAAATTTAATGATTATTAAATTCAGTCTCATTTTTAAACTTCAAGTGATCCAAGTAAAATGACAAATTTTTTAAAATCCTATTTTTAATAAGTCATGAAATTAAATCAATTTTTTTGAGGCTCTTGACATTTTGAATATTCTCTGTAATATATCCTTCAGAGTTTAAAAGTGTCTTCATATTAAGTAATTATAAAAAATAATACAATCTGTAAATATAAGTTGATAAAAAGCAATATTTTGTCAATGAAATAGTATGTCTGGAGTAAGAACTTACTGAGGTCATAGCTAATACCATTTTCATAGTATTATTTTCTCAGTTATACATATCTAAGTATTATAATTTTAAAAATAATTTAGTCATTATAAATATTACTTTGTAGTGTATTGGATTTGTACATTTGTTTGAGATATTGCTTTCAGAATGCATAGTGATTTGAATAAGTGTTTTCCTTCTAATAAAATATAATTTATTCCATACACCAGTGTTCATTCATATTAGTAATTTTTATTACTAATATGAACACTGGTTTGTGCTACTAGTGAAACTTACCATGCAATTTGGCCAAATGTTGCTTTTCAGTAGATTATATTCGTAATTTCAATAATTTAGATTATATATATANACCAGATCACTTATTTATATAAAAAATTGTGATTTCCTTGGCTCTTCAAAACATGTTGCATGAATTTTGTAAAACATTTAAAGTGCCCAATGAAGGAAGGGTTGACTAGCCTCAATTTATTAAAAATTTCTCCATTTGCTTTATTAAGGGAAAATGTGTCTTTACTTATATATTTTACTTTACCATGAGTAAATTATTCTAACAATTTTATCACATTCCATTTATTTGGTTCCCTAAATTCTGTCTTTATTGTTCTATCAATAATAAATGAATGAAGTTAAATGAATTATAAATAACTTCATTAAAATGAAATTTTAAAGTTAATACATGACATATTAAAAGAATATTAGGTATCATCTTCAAAGAATATATTATGAAAATTATTATTATTTGTAATTTTTACAATATATATATTTCAAAAACATATTTATATAANCTAAAGATATTTGAAACATATTTATATAAACAGCAAGTTTTTTATTTAATAAATAAATTTAGTTGGGTTCAAACTATTTAATAATCATTAAAAAAATAAGAAAATATGGTTGTAAATCACTTAGCCTACAAACTCCTTGCAGACAAAGTAAACTATTGAACATTTACAGCAAATTAAATGTGTTTAATTAGTTTCTTTAATTTGAAAAATATAATGAATATGAGATTATATTTCCCCCCCCTTTTTTTGGTGATATTTTGATGAATCAACAAACAAAACTCAATAAAAAAAAAGTAAATTATAAGCTAAAGGATTTTTAGGCCGAATATATCTTTATCCTATTACAGTGCACCTTATATAATAAGCTTACTTGATTAGGTTGCCATCTTTACTTAAACATATATACAATATGTAAGATGATATTACAGTGCATGCTCAAAACTGAAATGAAATTTTAATATACTTATAGTGAAGTATAGAAAAATTCTTTTTGTAAGAACTGATTATGAATTATACTCCTTTTCTGCATAAATCTTATAATATTCTTATTGTAATTATCTTCTCAGGGTTATTCTGTGATATAATCTACTGCCAGGAAAGGTGATTTTGTTTCTTCTCTGGAAGGCGACAAGTTTTCTGTTTTAAGTGGCTAATTTTTAACATGTTCCTTATTAAGGTCTTATATTAAGGTTCCTTTTATGAGTGTTCATGCAACATTGGCTTAACTTTGCAGTGTTAAAAAATTTGTTTGAAATATTTAGTAAATAATAGTGTTATTAGACAGATTTAGATAGGGTTTGTCAGGCATACAACCTTTCTCTCTCTCTCTTATAATCATTAATATTATTACATCATGTAAGTAATATTCTGTAAAATTTAGTTAGTGCACTGGCTTTCAATCTCTTTTCCACTGTAATGAATTAGTATTCATTAATAATACAAAAATGTTAATTGCCTTAATAAATTAGTACTCATCACATTTAACCAAATTTTCATACTAGTGTTTTTGCACATATGCCCAGTATGCACATTTTATTTTTTCTACTAGACTTCTTCAGTTGCTAGACAAATTCATTTAATTTTTTAAAATATTTTGATGTAGGTAAATGCACCTTATGTAAATTCATTTACTACCTTATGTAGGTAATCTGATTTGGGTGTTTTATCATAAAAGTGATCATTTTTTTCAGACTCAGAGCTAATTAAAGTGAAATGAAGTAATATTGTATATTATTGAATCAATATTTTTCAAAAGTACATAATGAAATCCCCAATTTAAATCAACTTCAATATATTACCCCTTTTACAATTGTTATAAATTTCTAAGAATTGAATTATAATAATTATAGGGTATTATAATTGTACAATGAGAACAAAAATTTAAATATAAAGCTGATAAACCATAAAATAAATTTATACATTTCCAAAATATAGCTAATAAAAGCATATATCATGTTTTTCCTTCAAGAAGTATATACTATTTTAAATAAATTATTATTTTATAGCTATTCTTTAAGTTACATTTTAAAAGTTGTCATACTTGTCAAAGTTACATTTTGAAAATCTGTAAATTCATACTGCTTTTAAATTATTTTCGATGTAGAAATTTCAGAAGAAAAAAAAATAGTAATTACTTTTAAGCACTGTTTATTTGTGAGCTTTAAACTAATTTATATTGTAAAAGCATATTACCTCACTAGTCTTTATTACTTTAATTGAATTTTTTAGGTCTAATGAAACTGCTGATTTAGCCTTAGTTCGATAAAAAGTTTTATGTGCACTGCCATTAAATGTTTTCAGTCCAATAAATTATTTCACGTATATCTGTAGTGATTGTACAAACTCAGGAACTCTATTTCAGTAGTAGAAAATTTTGAAGATTTGATGTTTATGGACATTAGTAGTGTGTTCTTTCTCTCTTTCAGAATCATTAGACTATTTATACTAACAGATAGAGAATCATTAACTGTTACTATTACACAGTTAATCAGTTAATTAATTAGCACCAATAAATTAAGATGAAAATAGTATGCTATTATGCTGAAACAATTATGTGAGGAAACCATGATAAATACTGATAACAAATATTGGAAACATGTCTCAGAATATCATTGAAGAAAAACTGTGATGCACTGCCTGAAAATTGGTTGCTCACTACATTCAAATTTTTATAGAAATCTAGGGCAATTGTATTTAGGAAAATTTGCTTTCATGTCTGTATCATTTTAAAGGTGGGGAAAATTAGGTCATTGGCTAGAATTGTCAGGCGGTGAAGCACTTATTCAGCTAAGAAAGTTAAGCATGTACCTTAAGCAATTTTTAGACAAAATGGTTTTCTTAGATCCAAACTATAGTTTTTTATTTATTTTTTCAATTTCTTTTTGAAGGAAAATGAGTTGTTAAGGTCAATTTAAATTATTTAAGAATGAAATTTAAAAAAAACCTTTTGTAAAGAAATCTGGATCTGAGTCAGCATTTTATACAATGGAACATTTATTGTTATTAATTTTTAAAATGCAAAGCTTTATTTGCTTTCATATCTATCTCTAATTAAAATTTGTACTACAAAGCAAGCTTGCCCCGTTTTAATAAAATCAATTTGGGGGGGAGGGGGGGGGGGCAAAATTGTTATACTTGCCCTTCTATGATGAAAAATGATCTAATGATTATGGATGGTCATATTGCCTTTTGGTTAATTGCTTTAAAATGGAATTATTTAAAATCTAAATTACATTTCATTTTACTTTTTTGAAGTGTGTTAGGGGGTTGCTAGAAACTTTAATTATTATTAAAAAAATGAAGAATTGCATGCTTATAAAGGCAATATTGTATTGACCTTGGTGGAATACTAATAGGAAAATCCCTACTCATTTCATTTTTGTTAGGTAATTACTTTTAGCCACTATAGTTGGTCACAATAAAAATGTATTATACTCTTTTCAGAGAAGCACACAGACGTGTTTCAGACCATCCATTGAACGGCTATATTCATTTGGAAATATAGTCGGAAGAATTAAGGACGTGTTATTTAAAAGTGATTGGATTAGTATTCAAAATGACACTTTTCTATTAAGTTTCATTATCATGATCACAACTTCAATGATTTAGAAATGTTTTGTTTAGTTTTTCATCAATCCCATTTGAAATAACTAGTCTTTGATAGGTAGGAAATTTGTATTATATTGTTATCATGTTTAAAATTGTTATTGATGTAGCTCAATTGAGTTTTATTCCAATGTTAGTTACTATTACCTTTTTAATAATAATATAATTAAGAAAGATTCCTTCTTCCTTTAAAATATATTTGTTTTAGAAATACCTGTTTCTGTAATTTTTGTTATTACCCATATGTATATTTTGTGATCTTAAAAATAAAAAAGTTTTGAAAAGTTACTCCTCATATACCATTCTGCTTTTATTTTATTTTTAAATCTAGATAAAAAAAATGTATTNNNNTAAATTTTCATAATATATATAGTAAATGACCATTCTGCTTCCTAATCATGCAGAATGGTCACATGCAAATTTGTATGTGCAATTTTGAAAATTTACAAAAACAAGCATTTATCAAGGAGTATATGCATTAAATTTATAGAAAAGCTATTTTTGTCATATGGTGAGATATTTATTATTTATAAAGAGAGATTTACCTTAAATAAATGTTAAGGAAGGTGTTGGAAAATCTAGCTAACATGCTAGATTTTCCAACTCCTTCCTTAATCATTAAGATAATGAGAAATCCTCTAAGAATATTTTCTTGTTGGTAGAATTTTCATCCTTAGAATAATCTTACAATGATTACTCTGAACTGTGTTAGCTATAATTAAAAGTTTAACATAATATTCTGTATATATTTTACATTATTTTTTTAAGAATTAAATGAATTTTTTAATTATAAATGTAACACACACACCATCCTTCTATGCCCTAAAGATATTTGAAAATATCCCCTTGTTCAAGTCCCTTGTAAGTTTAGGTTACTTCCTAGAGAGAAAAATTGTTAGTTTGAAAATAACTGAAGTAGTGCTTACTGAGATAAAGGCAATTGGCATTCTTTTATCAATGAAAATGGAACTTGTTGTCTAATCATGTATAAACAGTGCCAATTAGTATGATTCATATTATCAACTAATGTTAAATTAAAGTTGAAATAATTTAAAAATTACTTTTCGACACTGTCAAGCCAAGAAGAAAAATCTATGTATATATCTAGAGATCGTGAAAGCCTACACGAACATAATATGATTCATTTTAACAGAGTTAAATTTTTGTAGTCTGAGCAGTTATAAATGAGTTCTTAAATAATTAAATTCTTTGAGTTTAAAGGTCATGATACATAGCTGCAATATATTTCATGGTTTTGAAATTGTACAAATTAGTCTTAATATAAATTGAAGTTCAATCTATTTTTTAAAATTTTAGTTAACTGAATTTCTTTGAACCAGAGTCTTAATTTTAATTTGACTAAAAGGAAATAGATAAGACTTTTTACTACTAAGATTGAGTCAACTTTTTATTTGCTTTTCCAACATGGAAGTGTTTAACCTCTCCTAGCCCAAACATCACCACTACCCTCAATTACTGTACAACCCTGAGGAATTTCTCTGGTGCAACTTGCTCTCTGCGGACTGAAGTAAAGCCCTTTGGAACATGTGCTGAGCTGTAGGCGGCCTTGTCTGCATGTGTAGAAAGAGGAACAGTCACCTGGGTTGGCAATAGGTGAAGAATTCCTGGGATTGCAGCTTCCTCCAATGACAGGCCTTGGAGTAGTTGCTCCTCCACCTGGAGTAGTGCTTCCTTCTCCATCAGGGCGCCCATTCCACCAATCTCTTCCAGCTGTAATGTCAATGTTATCTTTCAGCACTGTTATTCTTGCTAACAACTATTTTTTTAGGCTATGGGAATTCCTTGCAGTGACAGATATCACATTACCATATTAAGCAATTTAATTTATTTTGTCTTTCTTTGTTTAATTAATTATAATTATAAAGTAATAAAGCTATGTAAATTCATGAATTGTAAAAGTGAGAGGGTCTACTTTCAGATAGCCACATTATTCTAAATACCCATGCCATTGGGCAGGCTTTTATTTCACAAACCCTGCCAAGACTTATACCTGCAGGATCAGGCTCGAGAGACACATAGTGTTCTCTTATTCAAATCTGTTCCCAAGCAGTACAGTTAATTTTAGAAAAATAAAAAATCTTCTTTTTTTAATATAGACAAGGAACTAATACAATCTATATTACTTCATATATAGATATCTAATATTTCTTCAAAAGTTTATTTTCAACTTACTATGTTTTGGGGGTTAAATTAAAATAAAATAAAATATTATTATACAAAAAATGCAAAGGAAGACAGAAAAAAAAATCTTACTACCTCAGTCAGGTCTCCTGCTTTTCGGGCAAGTATGCTGACCACTGAAAGCACCGAGGTGGGCTAGTAATCTCTCCAACTCCCTGCACTTTACTACGAGTATAAACCTCCAAGTAAGATGAATATATCATCTTATCCTCAAAGGAGCTAACATTGTCGGCAATTTGTTAGACTCTTGTTATTTTTTTTCTGGCTCCCTATGGATTTCTTGTATAAAATTTAACATGGGATAACATACCACAACTAACATCATTATAAAATATTATTGCCCATAGCATCATAATTCCTGTGCATGCAGACAGAATATTGAACTACAAACTTTAAAGAATCATAAGTAGGTAAAAACCTCTTATGAATTAAATTACTTGAAATTGAGTTTTTTTTACTTATTTTGAAGCCCTTGCATAATGAGCACAATATGTAAGCCTTTTTTACACACACATGCATGCACACACACACACACACACATATATATATATGATGTATGAGTTATCAACCAGGTTTTCAGATAAAGTTGGTCATTGAGGATTTTGGTCAAACAATTTTGTACAATAACAGTCTAGGACAATATTTCGATATATTTCCTCTTTATCAGGGCAAGACTATAATAAGTTAGTACTTAGAGCTAAGACTTGTACAACTTCACATCAATATAGATAAACCAAGTATATNATATATATTTTTTTTTTTCCTGAAACCCTTTATAGCCATTCAACCTAAAGTTTATGATTTATTTGGCAATGGGCTAGTTGACAGATTTTAACTTAGAGGCTTTTAGTAATAAATTGAGCTGGAGATGGGAGCTACTTACTGGTTGGTAGACGTGTTGATGGAAGTGTGCTCTGATCCCAAGGGTTACTGGTAGGGCGAACTGTTTGATCATTATTCCAGTCTGGTGTTGGTCTCGAGGTGGAGGGCTGCCTAGTAGTCTGCCAATTGTTCCTTTCTGTTGTAGTAGTGCTTACATCTTTGTCACTATTACCAGAATCCCAGTCACATACTTCCAGCCTGGGGTTAAACCTATGTGCAAAATAAGTATATTATAACCAGTATGACACAATATAAGTATAATATGGCCAATATGACATAATATTTAACCTTGGATGATATATGTCATACTGGCAGATTATTTTGATAATTGAACACTTGGATCATACTTATTTATTTTAACTTTTTGATTCATTATTTTGTCTAATCTAAACTATAAATTATAAGGTTATTATTTCTGCCAATTCAAATCACGCAAAATGGTCTATTACATGTAGATGAGTTTTAAAATAGCAAAAGATCATCTAAAAAATGTATAGCAAACAGGACTTTGCTCACTACTTTTGTATAATGTATTAAGATTAATTTAATAATTAATATATTTTTAGTGTTTTATAGTTTTAAAATTTTTAAATTTTCATAAAATTTATTATAAAATGTATAACTAAACCTAACTTATTTCAACTCATGTATCTGAATTCAAGTCCTCTATTCTACATGATGTATTATTTTTATTGTCAAATAGTAATGATACTATTATATGTACATAACTCTTCCTTGACAAAAATTCTATGGCATTTTATTTTTTTATCATGGCTGAAATTCTGTTATTATGAATTTCAACTTTGATTTATTATTTTATAATCAAAAACCATTGGAAGAGGATTTGGTTTAAGAAAATAGTAATCCATTAAAAATTTGACCATGTATTAAATTTAACAAAGGCTTTCACAGTTATTTTAAATGAGTTGAACTGTGACCTTTTTCAGTGTCAGTTACTTTAAAGGTTCTACAATAAATAAATCAAAATGATTGATCAATCTGATGATTTAATTTTTATTGAAAATTTTGCTACATAATTCTTGAAACTTGACATTCAAAGTTCAAATTTATCTGTAATTGATTCTTAATTAATTAATTAATTGAATGATCCAACCACCCAAAAAATAGATTAAGTTTTATAACACAATAATTACTAAAAGGTTTGACCTTATCAACAGACTTGGACCCCATATGTATTGAAATATTCCTATATTATTGCAGTATTCCTCCAAAAAATTATTACATTGCTCTTAAAATAGAGTATCCTAGTCACATTCATACTTCCCTCAGTGTAAAGTTTTCTGGAAAACTTTCAAATAAGATTTAGAATTGACTATATGTTTTTAGAACCAAATATGTTTTCTCAAAGGGTAAATATCATTAGTAGTGTTCTCTAATATATTTGTATGATTTATATTGGCTTATCAATATTTTTGGAATCTATTTATTTCATTTTTTTATTAGTATAAAATACCAAGTTCCTGGTGGGCACTGAAAGAGAATGGGGTTTCCGCCAGCATCACACTTATAGAAGGAATGGCGATCTGCAGGGTTCGGGAACTGGGCCTTCCCTGGCACACATTGCACAGTCCTTGACCTCGTTCTCTGGGACTGAACTCCCAACTGCAACATATGACTTGGCACATTAATATATAAGCACAAAACTTTCTCCAATCACATTGGAGGACTAGGAAAAGGAAAAGTTTTATGCCCTTATAATATAAATATATGCATCCATATGCACCGCTTTTCTTGGCCAAATTTATACTATTTATCTGGCATTCACATGTAACAGAACATAATTAATTAATTAATGAGACTGGTTACAAATTCAGAAATTTATAGGCGATTTATTTTTGCACAGGTGCCAATTTTTTAGATATGGTAAATATTTGTGTCTCTAGTTCTGAATTTATTTTATTTTTATTGTTAGACTGCTTTAAAAAGTTTTACAATTTCCATAAGAAAAATCAGTAAACTGCTTCATTTTATTATGAAACACAGTTTAAAAACTGTAAAGCTTGGCACATGTCTACTTTTAAGACATTTAAACTTATTTCTATTAATACATTTCTGTCCTCTGAAATTACTCCACACCAATAAGGTTCATTATGAAAGATGCATAACTCATATTGTATCATATGTATATGAGGATATATAAAAAGTTTTATAATAAAAATAGCCATTTAGGTAGCCTCCTAAGTAATTTTTTAGTGCTACCCTGTCTCAATATGAACTGCTTACTCAAAGGGCAGGTTTTAATAATGAGTCAGAGAAAAAGAAGGGATTGACACCTACTCCTGCATTTGCAGGAAGGGATATTTTTACTTTTGGGCCTTGTACTATTTTATTAAATTAATATTTTTAAGTTTAATTATTATTGAACAATAACATGAAAGAAATTTTCTGCATACATAACACGTATTTATAAGACAATAGTCATAAATCATAGAAGTTATAGCAAATAATATGTGAAATATATATCAAACATAAAAGGAGCCATAACTCTCTCTCTCTCTCTCTCTCTCCCCCTCACTCTCTCTCTCTNTGGCAAAGAGGAAGTCACGCGGCCATTTCCTATTCAGGCGGCGTGGTGGGTTATTAGGATGGGTAATACTAGATAGAGTATATATATATATATATATTAAGGGACCTTTCAGCCTAACCCCAGAACTATTACCCACTGAGGGTTGTTTTTGTTTCTTTTTCTGTGTAATGGCCCAACAGATTCTTTGTGAGTTCTGAAAACGTCTAATTCACATTGGATTCTTGATTGAATGGTATATAAATATATACATATGTAATGATATGGTATGGAACATGGCAGATCAATTTAAAGTCAGGTAGATATATATGCTCTTTTGTTTAGGCGATAAACATTTAGGTTATTATGCCCCTTATAAGTCAGGGATTGAAACTGTCAGGAAGTAACAATAATTTTTTTCAAGACGTACAAGATTATATCTAAAGAAAATATTTTCTTTAGTCTGAATCTAAGATGCTGCTTCATAAGGAGGAATTATTTAAGAAGATTATATATCATTGTAATTAAATGGTAAAAAAATTAAGGATTCAGTTGAATTTTAATTATATAGACATCTTCATGAAAACATTTGTCTTCTTTGTGACAATTTTTTTAAGTTGGGGAAGAATTTCTTTTTTGTCTTGATCAGAGTTTGATGAAAATGGAAAATATCCAGTTTTCCACTTCCTGATTTTTTTTTATTTATCAAGAAACTTAAGAGTTTTAAGTCCTACTCCCAGGAGAACAGTTTATAGAAAGTAGCAAGAATACCAGCATTTTTAATACATTAACCTTGAAACATCAGTCAAGCAACACCTTGTATATATTACAAAGAAGCTACTTACAGCAAGTAGGGTGATTAGGCTTATGCCTGTGATGAGCATTGCTCCTGAATGACTGCCAAGGTTAAATGGGTGATCTATTGTCGAGATCAGGCCATATTTGATTTGTGACAGTAAATATTTGAAGTAAGCAGAAGCAGTAAACACTTTCAATCGTCACATTTGATTGTTTGCAATTATTAGAACAGGGCTTTTAAATTTAAAATTTTTGATAAATTCAGAGTATGAACTGAAAATAGAATGAAATTAGAATATTTTTTATCTTGGCCAATTATTATAATATACAAATTCTCTCCGCAATATTGACGTTTAAACTAATTACCTTAAGTGGGCATTTATATAGATTAAGAAGTCTGCTATATAGGAGTTGCTTAGCTAAGCAGATTTTTTTAAAGATCTGAAACTATTTACGATTCTGGAGAGAAGGTTGAACTACAAATGGACACCCTACTCAAAATATCTATGGGACTAAGCAGGTTTTTATTTCTCAGGAAAATCTTGCCCATGGTTTGCTCAAACTCACAAGACCAGGCTTGGGATACCCGAACAGATCCCCTTTGCTAAATCAGTGCATATAAAAAATACTTTATTAGTAAAATAATTAAAGAATTAATTCTCATCTATTGTTAATTAAAGAAATCAATGTTAACTCAGGCTAAATGACAAAAAAAAGTATTGAACCTTATTTTAACAGAAGAGAACAATTTTTTTAAATCCATAAACCTGACCTAATGTTTGATTGTTGCTTAGAAGATCCCTGGAAAAATGACTTATTTCCTGTTATTATATAATAATAAAAAAAATACTTGCTTTACTGCCTTGGCAATATTTTCACAATTTTTGAGTCGGTAATGGCAGATTACCCACAAAAAAGTTAATTTGCTGGGTTACGTCATCTATTGTTATTTAAAGAAAGGTTTCCTACAAAACCTGGGTCCAGAGTACTAATATTAATGTCATAACACGATTTCATGACATTTTAGAGCAGTTGAGTTTAAAGTACAATTCTTAGAAAATAAAATAAATAAAAACTTATTCCACTGTGCTACAAATAAACTACTTCATTGATGTGGGATTGAAACACATATGTAACCATATTGTAGAATTTATTTTAGAGATACAGAATAATACAAAAATAAATTACAAATCGGAGAGGAAAGCTAGAAATTTTTTGGTGTTTCCATTCTATCATAATAAAATAGTCAAACTGGCAATGTACGTATAGGAAGTGCTATTGTTCCTGTTGATTTAACTGACCAATATTCATGGCTCATGGCAGACATTTATTTCATGATATAATTATGCCCAGGACAGAATTCAAACATGCATAATAGCACCAGGTGTCCCATGCATGTTTCATTAAAAATGTTTGTAAAAAAAAAAAAGGAAATATATTTGATCTTATAAGCCAGAATGGTATTGAGGGTAATGGTAAGTCTATGATTGGCTCTAGAAATTCTTGGAGAGGGGAATGAGGGAAGTACTTAACTTTAAAGTCTAGTAAAATATATTTTCAACAAAAAAAAAAAAAAAATCTATTACAAGTGTTTGAAAAATACATTTTATAATTTTTTTATTCTATAAAAAATTTTGTAGCACTAAAAAAGAACTTATTTACCATACTTGCAAAACAATTATCTTTTTATATTTAGCTTAATAAACAGTAACTTGTGTACTATTTATCATCATTTAGTCGAATTGAAGCCAAATTACTTGGGAAGGAGTATATAACTAGTACTCTGCCTTTTGAGTGTTTACAATCATTTTGATATCCCAAAGGTACATTGCTACTATTAGGATGTTCCAGATTATAACATCACCCATACAAGGGCTCTGTGATGGAGTGTAAAGCAATGAGAATATCACATGACTTTAAATAAGATCAGGCTGAGATCAGATCACTGATCTGAAATCCTTGTCGGATCCTCCAGTAACTAGTGGCTGCGCCCGGATTTATATTATATTATTAAACCAAGATAAATATGAGGAATAGAAATGACAGAATAACCGATCATATACTATCAAAAAAATCAATTTGGACTGCATCCTTTAGCTAATATCGAAGAAATGTATGGTGGCTATTGAGGTAGTTCCCATGAAAATTTTTTTGATGATTTCTCTGATCCAACCTACTAGAGTGTGTGTGTGTGTGTGTGTGTTTTAAAGCTGAACAAACCATTTTTTAGATTTTCTCGACAAAATTTGACTTGTTGCTTTTAAACAAGTAACGAAATATTGAGTTCCTTAATGGCTGATATAGTTTGTGGGGAGGGAGGTCTTAGAGGGAGATCAAAATTTAAAACCTAATTTATCTATATAATACATTATTACTAGCATGGCGAAAAATATATATGAAACATAATGAGTGCGAGTAAAATTTTATAAATATAAATATATANGTGAACATAGAATAAACTCTGCTTAGTAAGATATTGAAAGTTTATCAATGTCCAACAGGATATATATATATATTTCATATAATTTTCAACAAAATTAAAGCAAGGAACTCACTATGGGGAGAGAGGCTCCAGGGGTATCGAGACTGGTCTGTCGGAAAAACGTCGAATCGCCCACTCCTCCGCAGCGACCACCAGCTCCTTTCTGAACTTGTGGAGGTAGAAGACACGGCAATGGTTTCCTCAGAAGAAAAAAAAGTCCATCACGAAGGAGCTGCGTAAACTAAGCGAATTCCTGAGTATAACACTCGACAAATATTTCTATTTCAAATCCCCCAAATTTATAGAATATATCAGTTAATAATTTGTGTGCAGCTGCATTGCTTTAACTAAAAGTATTAAAAAAAAATAAATAATTTAGTTGCATTCCTGGTAATCCCCCACTCTTATTGGTCTGTCCAATAACAAATTCATCATATTTCAAAATTTAAAATCGTTAAGTTATAGAAAAACAACTAATTTTGGCTTATGAACCGTAAAATGTATACTTTAAATTGTTACATTTCAGAGCGCATCTATCTAAATAAATCTTATAAATCAGTGTTGTTTCATTACACTAAACTGAATATTACACCAACTACATATAAAAAAAAAGTTTTTACACGCACTTACAATTCAGGTAATCACCTTTTCATTACACCTAATAGTCACTTACTATATTTTTAAAACAACTTGTGTTTTTTAAGCCGCACAATTAAAATTTATGGTTCGGGTAAACCTCCACTACGAAATTTCGTTTTGTAACTCCTAAAATATTTATTTTATAAATAAACAACTTTGTGTTGAATTTTATTACTCCAAGATAAATATAGCGCTCTCACATTTAAAGATAATTTCCCATTCCTATTGTTCTAATTTTGGGAAAAATTGGTTGTCCGTCAACTCTAGTTTCAGAATGGGTGACCTGTTCTTGCTGAAAGCGTACTAAACGCACGAGCATACTGAAAAGTAGGGTTCAGTAGTTGACCCCCAATTTTAAAGATCAAAAAAAGGTATAATAGAAAACCAATACCCTCAATTCCATAACTTGAAAAGTAAAGGTGCTACTTCATTTCAAAATCTGCTACTCTGAAGTCATATTTCGATTTTTAATTTATTATTGAGGAAAAATAAAAGCATGTGACAGGTAATTTTTTATGCCTTTTTTTCTACTGAAAAATTACCAAAGTATTTTTTTTTAATAACGAGAAATAAGTAGTTTTTCCAGGAATATTTTGAGCAATAATCAAATGTTAAGAGCTTTAGATGTGCACTAACTTAGACTTAAGGGGTAAAAATGTTTTTATTTTATTTAATATTGTATTCAGTTAAAAATAAAAGCCGCAGAAATTCTAGTCCTTATAAATAATAAGTGAATATTATGTAAAAAAAGAAACTGTATCTTCGTCTAATGTGTCTTCTGTTTACCTTTGGTTTGCAAGCACACCTACATTCTCGAATGGAGGTTATCTACTGCTCTGTGTTTCTGAACTCAAGGAATTGATCTTCATCTTATCTGTGTAGTGTGTGGTGGGCATAAACCTTATTTTTTGATACTTCCCATAAGAAAACGATCTAGAGCTGTCAGATCGAATGACCAAAGACCTAGCTGGTCAAGAAATTGGTCCTCCCCGGCCTATCCACCTTTTGTTGAACATCCTGCTAACAGTTCTTCTTTCTTGCTGCGAATAGTGTGCAGGACATTCTTCATGCTGGAGCCACTTGAGTACTTTTGTGTGAAGGGATGCATCTTCAAGAAGTGTTGGGAGCTGGAAGAATCAGCTCTATTGAGTGGGCCATCAAATAAGTAAGGCCCAATGGTTTTATTACCAAATATACCAAACTTTAAACTCACTGACTGTTGTCTGTCTTCCTGGCGGGTTAACCTTAAACCAGCAGTGGCAATTATGTCAGTTAAGGCTTCCATCACTCACAAATGTAGATTTATCTGTAAAGAGCACAGATCTGAAGTTAATGCCATACTAATCTCGTCACCGCAATTACAAAACTCCTACCTACGCATCCCGTAATGTTCAGACCATGCTTGGTACTGAAGGAACAAGAATTTCCTTAATGTGCATTATTTATAATTTTTAATTTAACTTAATACGAAGGTAAGAAATGGCCTGGAAAGCCCTGAGTATTAAGTCTAGCAGCACGCACCACTTTACCACAGAAATCATAAATGCCAGTCATTTTGCTAGTTACAAATTTCATTTTTAACGGCATACGAGTGAAGGCTCAACAATTTTTCTACTCCATTTTCTTCCTAAAGTAGATCCTTGATATTTGTTATTGGTCTATACCTTTGTTATCTGCTAATCCTTCCAAGACTGGACTCACCAAACATAACCTGCCCTAACTAGAATAAACTCTATTTACCATTTCATCTTCCGGGTTGGACCGAGTCAAATTGTTGTTATTTGCCGAGCTTTCGCACATCATGTGATGGCTTCTTCAGGGCTGAAAAGAGAATGAGAGTTGTGACGACCGACGAAGCATACGTGAACATAGAATAAACTCTGCTTAGTAAGATATTGAAAGTTTATCAATGTCCAACAGGAGACATCCAATATTTCCGATGTTAACGCAGGCTAAATGACAAAAAAAAAGTATTGAACCATATTTTTAATGGAAGTGAACAATTTTTTAAATCCATAAACCTGACCTAATGTTTGATAATTGCTTGGAAGATCCCTGGAAAAACTAATTATTTCCTGTTATTATATAATATATAAAAAAATACTTGCTTTACTGCCTTGGCAATATTTTCTCAATTTTTGAGTCGGTAATGGCAGATTACCCACAAAAAAGTTAATTTGCTGGGTTACGTCATATTTTTTAAAATTAAACTTTTATTTATTTATTACATTCTGTTAAATAAAAATATTTTGTAATTTTATCACCCCAATGAATTAAAAAAATGACATTCAATGTCAATCACATGAGGAGAGAAAGTGACCAATGACACCACTCTCAAATTATTTACAAACTATGTCCCCAGGAGGTCACGGGGCCATCTTCGAGTCGACGGGGAGGGTTGTAGGGGTTGGAGTTGGAAGACATGGTCTTTGCTTGTGGATTAGGATGGTATGGCAACGTCGTATTAACGCCACAAAATCGATAAAAATTTCCATACTAATACATCATGGTTTATCCTAATTTTAATATTTATTCCGAGTTTCTTTATATAATTTTTTAAAATTATTAAAGAAAGGGGGCGCACACTGTGTCAAGTGGAGTGGAGCAAATAGAGGAAAATTTAGCCAATTTGAGGATCTTGTCTTGTGTCTAATGGACAAAATAAATTTCTGGGTTTATCGGCTAGTCAGAAAAATACAGCATAAAAAATATTTCACTTCATTATCATAATGTTTATTATAATATTATTTCATATTTACAGGAAAATATTAGGCAGATTACAGCCATACTTACTAATAACTGGAGAATAGAAATAATAACTACCTGTGAACAAAAGGGAGAAAAAAATTATTTACTAATATTGAGTTATATTTAAGCTTGAGTGAATAATATAATATTAACTTACTTATTATACGGGATTCAAAGATTTAAATTGGTATCAAAAGTTATTTTTCTTTGGTTAAATGTATGATTATTGTGATGATGTGAATGATCATGAAATTATCATATTATTATCATAGTTATCCCACTTATAAAAAGCTTTAAAAATATATTTAAGAATGTAATTAAATGCTGAGTGCTCCCTCCCTCTTCCCTCTCAATGCAGCGTATAGCGATCTTAGTTCAAACTCTCATAGTCTTCACCATAAAATTAGTCATTTTATTCTATTTATATCTGCTTACTTGTTGCAGTTCCTTACACTATGAACTTTTTTCTTTTTATTAAACGAAAATAAACTATTTATATTCTATTCTAATATCGTTTCATAAAATAGATGCATTATTCATAGTTTAATGCAGTCAGTTAAAAATAAAATAATTATTATCATAAATAATTTATCAAAATTGTGATATAACCAAAGACTGCACATGTTAATTAATTCCTACAATGCAAGGTTACTTCAGTATGGAAAGCCCCTTCCATTTAAATACATTGCAACACATCACATTACATAATATTATAAATTACAAATTTGTAACAAAAAGAAAACTACAATAATAAAATTACACATGCAATTGTATAGTGATCAAGTAAATATTCATTTACGTAAATTTAATAAGTTAAATGCTGATCAAGGATTAAATTTATATATATTATATATGTTGTTTGTGTGTGTGTGTTTGTATCAATGTGTTTATTGACCCAAAATGAATGGTCCCAATTATTTATCTATAAATAAAAGCTTACCCTGAGCCATGGATGTTTAGAATGGGGTATCTTAAGTAAAAATGGGTTGTCTTAAGTAATAGGAAAAAAAAAAAACTTGGGCGATAGAAAAAAGATCGAAAAAAAAAAAAAATAGAAATTCCATCGGCTTATGACTAGTTTTCGAGAAAAATGAAACAAACTATTGAAATCCTCTAAATTTAATATATGTAATTTTTACTGTTTTAGATTTTTTTTTAACAATTAAGGAAAATATTTATGAATGTATATAAGTTAATTGAATATCACTCGTAGCCTTTTATGTACGCTCTTTGCTATCTCCAGCTTGTAAGGTAAAATTCCTTATTTAGTCTTAAGTACATCCATCTTTAATGTTTTTTTTAGTTTATTAAGAATTTTACTAGCTATTACATTCTACACATTTTGTATACCTTAAAATGTGCTGGTTGATGTTAATTTTTTTAGAATATTAATTTATTTATTTTAGAAATTACATACTGCACAGCGTGCATCTTGCAATGTGCTCTCATAGTTTATAATAAATAATAATAATAATGTACAACATACACCATATAGTAATAAAATAATAATAATAATAATAATAATGATTAAAAAAAA
>KZ808166.1:10737-35745 GCA_000696205.2 Oncopeltus fasciatus | reverse complement strand
TATAAATGAAATAAATATGTATATAATATTTTAAAACAGAAAAAAAAATATTGACACAAATAAATCAAACATTAAATTCCACTAACATTACAATTTAAAAATAAGAACAAAAAAGAGTCAATATGAGTAAATTAGTTATGTAAAACGATAATAAAAGTAAAAAATAAAATTTTTTTTTATAACCTTTATTTACATATTACATTCTGTTAAAAATAAATAAAAACATTTTGTAATTTGATTACAATGAATAATAAAAAAATTACATTAATGAAAGTCACATGAGGAGATAAGGTGACCAGTGCACCAAAAAAAAAGTTATTTTTTTTAATTAAAAAAAACTTTTAGTGTGTACTTCGCTTGATAGAGAAGCTGTCCGGTGTCAGCACTCTTATAACACTATTTACAATATTTATTTTTTTCATGGTATGGCAACGTCGTATTAACGCCACAAAATCGATAAAAATTTCCATACTAATACATCATGGTTTATCCTAATTTTAATATTTATTCCGAGTTTNAAAAATAAATAAAAACATTTTGTAATTTGATTACAATGAATAATAAAAAAATTACATTAATGAAAGTCACATGAGGAGATAAGGTGACCAGTGCACCAAAAAAAAAGTTATTTTTTTTAATTAAAAAAAACTTTTAGTGTGTACTTCGCTTGATAGAGAAGCTGTCCGGTGTCAGCACTCTTATAACACTATTTACAATATTTATTTTTTTCCATATTAGTTTAATGAAGGTATGGCAATGAGGACGTCTCGCTGTCATATCCTATGTATTCAGGCAATATGGTGGGTTGTCAGGATGGGCCAACTTCAATGTAACGTTGGAAATGTGCTTGATTAACGCAACTCTTGCTTGATTGAATTTTATTTATCTCTCCCACCTCCCGCCAAGTTGCCGATTAAATATGTAAGTGATGAAAAATATGTACTAGCCTCCATTTCTGCTCCACTCAATTTTTGCACAATTTACGAATTTTGATGCAATTCTTCTTCAGCTTTTTCCACAAAATTATGACTTGTGTGTAATGGTTCTTCTTGAATTTTAGTAACTAATAAAAAATGGAATATCCACATCCTCGGCTTATGAACATTTTTTGAGTCATTTTAACCACACATTAAAATAACAATTTTTTTTCCAGAAAGGACATCGAACTTTTTTATATCTAATTATTTGTTTGCTCCTGGGTTTAGATGTTGCTTGCAGAAGTCATACATTTTTGTGAATTGTTGAATTTATTGTCTGCACAATGTTTATACTTGTTATTTCTATACTTATCACTTTCCGTTTTTCACAGGCACAGGAAGCTCCTGTATAAGTGTATTATAGCTACAAGGTCGTTCAAATTCCATATTGCAAATCAAAATTGTAAATATAGTATAAAAGCAAACAATAACGCAAACAAGTGTCTGATGAGCACTCAAGAGTTAAGGAGCGTTAGGTTGTAACAATTAATGCGAATTGAATAAAAAAAATCTATCTGTCCCAGCCAAGACTCGTACCTGGATCTCCTGCTTTCCGGGCACGAATGCTAACCTCCGAGAAAGATGAATACATCGTCTTATGCTCGAAGGAGCTGACATTGTCTAGCTATTTATCGACTCTCGTCATTTATTTTTTATTTTCATTTATAAATATTAATTTAGTTGTGGTATATTATCCCACATAAATTTTAAACAATATTTTGAGGGAATTGGAATAAAAAATCCATCTGTCCCGCCAGGACTCGGACCTGGATCTACTGCTTTCCGGTCACGAATGCTAACCATTACACTTTTTTTTTTTTTTTTTTTTTTTTTTTTTTTTTTTTTTNTTTTTATTTACTACTGCCTCTTTATTAGTAATATTTTGATGTACAATGTGCTATAAATAGCAGTCCGTGTGCTATGGTGGTGTGAGTGTAATTGGTACACCATCTATAGCGACCCTTTTACCCGTAGGTATGTGCGGGTTATGGTTACAGTTTGTCTACGGACGTTGTGCTTCGAGGAGCTTTACAAAGGAAGTAACCGGTGAGGCATAACCGGCGTTTATATTATGTATTACACACTTACACAGGTATGTCACTGAGAACTTAAATCTAACATATTATATCTAATAATTATTTACATTATTTACATATGTACAAATTGAGCGGGGAGTCATTGCGCTGTATCGATGTAGTTGGCAGTAGATTCAGATCCCTGCCAACAGCTAGGTAATTGAGGTGGCACTATATCCCATTACACAACCAAGACAAGCCAGATAACTTATTAAATTCCCATCACACTAGCAAGAGTCTAAACCTCCGAGAAAGACGAATACAACGTCTTATGCTCGAAGGAGCTGACATTGTCTAGATATTTATCGACTCTTCGTTATTTTCTTTTTATTTTCATTTAGAAATATTAATTTAATTGTGGTATATTATCTCACGTAAATTTTTAACAATTAATGCGATGGAATAGAATATAAAACCTATGTGTCTCAGCCAGGACTCGAACCTGGTTCTACTGCTTTCCGGGCCAGAGACCCCTGGCTGAGACACATAGGTTTTTTATTCTATTTCCTCGCATTAATTGTTTAAAATTTACGTGGGATAATATACCACAGCAAAATTAATATTTATTTATGTTATATATTGTAACGTTTGTGTGAACATGTTGAACCTGTACTCCAAAGCCTTTGTCCAACCCCACATTCCAGGCAAATCTTTGGCCAACATTCAGACAAGAAGGAATTGAAGTGCCCATCTGGAGCGCCAACTTCACTACTATCTGGGAGAGGTAGTAAACGTCTCTATTGTCGGAACAGATAAAACCTCAAATCTAATCAATTAGCTGTTTCCCTAAAATTTAGCCTACCCGGTAAGAGCGGACTGTAGACAGTAGAAATGTGACGTCATACGGAATTGAGTCTTTTGACTTGGGACAAAACCAAACATATAACCTGCACGCTTATTCCCTTCCTTCACTGTCAGAATGTTGTATGTTGAATTGTGTGTTAGCCATTCTCGGCACTTCCGATTTTTCCAGCCGATGAGTCCAAAACTAACAAACATATATAATGAGAAAAATTTAAAAATTGTTTATTACTGTTAAAGGAGCAATACATGAAAGGAAAACTTAAGATGAAATCGTTCAATCTTGACTTAGTTATTCTAAAGCTGGAGACTATCTCCCTCTATTAGCCTGAAATTTAGACCGAAACGTTGGCAGTAATAAAAACATTTTTCTTAACAAATTAGTTTTTTTAATTTAAATCCCAAGACCGAAATCCGTTCAATACTTCCTCATTAAGATGGAATCATTAAACAGGTCGGGTAATGTAACTTGACACAGTAATACTTTACAGTTTACAATTGTGAAAATCAAATTAATTAAGTACTGATACTGGACGGAGCTTAACAAGTCATATTTAACCATTTCCTCATAAAGATTTAAGTAATTACAACACGATATATTTCAAAACATATTTTAAATTATTTAAAAAACTGCCTCCTTCCCCTCCCCTCTTAAAACCATGGTATTTTAAGAATTATATTTATCTCACAAGCTTTAATCAAAGATTGATAGAGAGAAAACTTTGCTTCTTGTTAAGAATCTCCACAAAAAAAAAAAAAAAAAAAAAAAAAAAAAAAAAAAAAAAAAAAAAAAANTTTTTTTTTTTTTTTTTTTTTTTTTTTTTTACGGTCTAGAAGCAGCAGTTAGCTGTTTTTCTCAATGAAACTTGGCGTGCCGCTTTTAAAAGTGAATTGAAACTTAAGCTTGTAAATGAATTGAAATCATTGGTATTTAACTGAACTGTCAAGTAACAATAAATAGTGGTTTTCTGATGCAATGGGCGTAATATTCAGTTTTGTGCAGGCTCATCTATTGATGAAAGATACATTCTATAAGTTTGGGGGATTTGATGAGATGGAAAGTACAAACGAAAATATTCACCAGCTGCCAGGTGACTATATGTCTTCCCTCGCCTTCATGATGGCCCTGAAGATGGCTTAAAATGTAAAATTGTATTTATTTCGATCAAACTTGTCCAACCTGATTTGTTGAAATCCTCTACTAATAATTCATTAATTAAGATACTGAGGAATTCGCTTGGCTTACTTAGCTCATGCTTGATGGAAAAATATTCTGGTTTATCTTTTCACATTTTCCCGATGTAGGATCGCTAAAGAAATGAAGAAACTTGGAAAAAAAAAAAAAAAAATGGTACCTATGTGAATAGTTTGATTTTCTTAGAGGAAATTTTCCAGTAGAAGTAAGTCTTGTTTATTCTAAGTAGCTCTTTGACAAATCCTCAAAGAGATTGCAGCAGTAGTGTGTCCTGCCAGAGGACTGAATCCTCGCGTGGCTGACCCCATCGGATTCCCAAATCGCCCCCCCCCCCCATTGCCGCCAGATCTCCGCCTGATGGCTGACTCATATGGACTTCCTTGGGTCTCGCCTGGCAGGGATTGCAGCGAGGTAGACACGGAGCTCAAGTGGTTCCCAGAGAGAGACCATTGTGCCTGCCAGTTAACTCCAATAGCCATGAATGGGGTATTGTGAGGTTATATATGGGGTCACCACGGGCCAGAAGGGAAATAAATTCTCAACATTTCCTCTTCTCTCAAATTAACCGTTGCTATTATTCCTTTATTACAATGCCATCCATGTATCTTGCCTGCCATCTACTGGATGAATCGTCAACTACCGAAACTATTTAAGCATCAAAATAAGTATGGTTGCACTCAGGTGTTTACCAGTAAGTTATATCGAAAAATGAATACAAAAAATTTGTACTTATCGAGAAATAAAACAAGGCGATGCATGAGTCCAATCTAAACGAAGACTAATTCGGTTTGTTTTTGTCATTTTGTCATTCCCTTTGGCGTCTGACGTCATCACTCTTGCTCTCTACTGATTGATTAGATTTTCTGATTTTGCTTGTCTCAAAATATCAAAGATCTAAAAAAAATACTAGTTGTAGGTCGTATGATTTTGATTGTTCAGTTCTATTGAATTAGTTAATTTTATTAGAAAATAAGCTTTAAAAAATATATTGTAAAACATTAGGCAAATTGTCATTGATAATATGTATCTTATCAATTTCTTATTTTTTTTAAATTAAAAAAAAATTATAAAAAATTTGATGCAGGGTAATAGAATTTTTAATTAAAATTTGAACTTTTTGGTCAAAGTTTTATTCCGAGGTTATTGCTCTCGTATTTGCCGTGACAAGGTTCCATCAGTACTTGGCTGGTAGACACTTCATTCTAGACCTTAGTAATGTCATGGACGCCGTTTGTCTCGCCTATCGCTTAAAATAAAATAATAATAAACTGATGTTGCATCGCTAGAAAAGTACGGGCTAACTAAAGGCAAGTCACCAGCTAGAGTTGTTTAGATATTTGTCACTAACGCGCCATAGTTAAGTACTTTTCTATTTACTGCATAGGTATAGTAACTGGTTGTTATGCATAGATATGATAGTCAGGAATATGTATAGTTGTTAGAAAGTTAGGTATAGTTGTTAGGTGGGGGTAAAGTTATTAGATATAACCATAAATTGCTACATTTAAGAGACTATATTTTCTTGAAAACTGTACATTTGGATGGTTACGGAAATAGGACGAGTAAAATCCCCAAACATTTTTTTCTCTCTCTGTTGTATAGAGACATTCGCTTCACAAAAATCTGGTGGAAGTTCTCCCGGGTCCCCTTGAAAACAATTTTCGTGCAGAATGGGCTGTTCACTAAATATGTTAAGTCATATTGTTGTTAAGTTATGGATAAAAGTTTCAGCGCCATATAATAATTAAGTTTATTCGGCTTCGCCCATACTTCTGACTCCCCGTTTATGTAAATATAATGATTGACTTACGTAGAAGAAACTCATATCTAATGTCTACACCTGAAGGTAGTTTAAGGACAACTAGACTCTCTAGGCCACGACCAATCACAGGCGTCAATTTCCCGTCACTTTTCATTTATAGTTTTCATAAAATTGGAGCCATTTTGGTAATTACCTTGGATTTATCAGGCTAAACAGTCAAATTATCAAACTTATGTCAAAACCTTTATTAGCGGTTTTGACATACTGTAGTTATTGACATTTTTTCTCTGAGAGATAGTTTGGATGAGTTTAAATAATACAGTAGTTAAATTCAACCACTGCATAAATTTTAAATAATCCATATTTTTTAAAAACATAATATAAACAATTTAATGAAGTTTAAAAGGAAAAAAAAAATACCAAGTATCCTTCAATAAGGATTCGGTGTAGGATGTTTGAAGATAATTAAGGAAAGATGGAGAGGACTTCTTTAAAATGTCCTACTCCCAGGGGCTGCTTTAATTAAGCAGATTTACTGTGTTTTATTAAATATAGATGTAAATTAGAGTAAATTAGGATACTTTATATTGGTCTTGACGGGCTGGGAAAGTAGTGGGGGGAAGGCTCACCCATCGTAGTTAAATTTGTAAAAATAACTTTCTAGAAAAGCGTTTTTCGTAAAAATGATATAGTACATTATCGCTAAAAAATTACATTTTACCACCATAAATTTCCTTAAATTTTTTCACAACTAAAATAAGAACTAAGATGCTACAATTATAAATTCTGATTTCATCCTTTAACCCCCCCATTCTTTTTTTGTCTTTAGGTTTCGACCAAAAATAAGTTTCTACTTTAAATTTCTAATAAAAAGGCTAAATAACGAATTTCGCTTCTTTATTTAAGAAAAAATAAATAAATGAGAAAAACCCGCCTATGATTTGAAATTAAATTCTTAAATATCTTTCTTAAAAAGCGATTTTCTGAAAATTATTAAAGAATAAAAGTGGTTTTAAATTACATTTGACACTTATTTTATTCCATAAACATTTTTATTAACGTTAATAATAAAGAAGATATTATATTTTTAGTTTTGATCTCCTTCTAAACCCTCTTTCCCCGCGACATTGTCGGACTTGTTGTCCGATCCAAATTTCAAGTCACGAGGCAAACAAAGTTCCCGGTCGAACAACACACTGGCTGGAGTCTGTCTGGTGTAGGTGTAGTCTCGTTGTGTTCAGAGACAACCTTTGACAAGTATCGACCAATGGTCCTGTTCATGCGTTCCACCATACAATTCGACTGTGGATGAAGTGGGGTTATTTTTGTTTAGCGGATGTTCAGTGTCTCGAAGATGCCGGAGAAAACAGTAGACTCGAAGTTTCATCTTTGGTCAGAATGTGATTCTAAGGAAACTATAAAAAGACAAATCAGCTCTTTTACCAGAACTTCGGCAACTGTTACGGCTTCTTGACTTTTAATGGGTAGTAACCCATTCGCTGAAGTAATCCCTGACCACAAGGATATATATTTTTCCTTCGTTTGTCTGAGGAAATGGACCAGATTGGGGCTTTCTCCCACTTCATTGGACCATTGGAAGCTGCACAAATGGTACATCATCTACACCAATCGTCCTTAAGGTTGGCCCAAAAGTATCGTTCACGAACGTATTTCAATTTCAATAAGGATTTGCCCTACAAGAAACATTCCCCCAATATTTTATTGTTCATTGAACTGTGATAAAGTTTTTTAGTACAATGTGACTTACTAGATTTATCTATAAATAATAATAATATATCATAATTATAAGAGTAAAAATTAATTTTATTTGGCTTGTCGTTAAAAGGTGTCGCTATAATCAGTTATGCCTATTCGCTTGTCTTAAGCTAGTGTTTATGAATGATATTATTACTTCGATTTTTTTTCTCGCAGCAGGAATAAGTTTTGAAAGAGTTTAAAATAACAATATTTCGTTTCTTAATGTGCAAAATCCATTATGCCACAGTAAACAAGCTTTTTCAAATGTTTTAAGCATATCTTACTTAGGCTTAAGTTTATTTCTCAAGACTATTTTAAGAACAATTAAATGAAATTAATAGTTATTTTAATTGTTACTGTAAGAAAAAATATAGCAATAAACTAGTTAGTAACTCAATCGCTACCTAGCGGATCAAGCTGGCAACTAATAATGCCATCCATGTATCTTGCCTGCCATCTACTGGATGAATCGTCAACTACCGAAACTATTTAAGCATCAAAAGCCCTCTTGTTAGCTTGAAATCTACTAGAAAAAAGCTTAAGCATGGACTGTGAACAACTTATTGTCGATTTATTATAATTCTTTAAGAAGTCTTATCGTAGCAGCGGTCATTATATCTATTTATTGATATTAAATTTTGATGGGCTGTTAACGGATCATTTATCGATATTTTACCACTGTTGTTTATTTTTGTTTGTTTTTTACATTCAAAACAAATTTTTAATATTTTCTAAAAATTTTTAGATAGCTTAATTCTTGAAGAAACTACACATATATATTTTTCACGTAGGCTTCCAAGGCCTCCGTGGAAATATTCATAAAGACTTTTTTCGGTGTTGTGTTGACCAAAAGTTGAATTTTTCACAGCTTTCAGCTCCATTCGCCATTCATTCCTGAAGAAGCCATCACAGGATGTACGAAACTCGGCAAAATTCAACTTTTCCACATGTTCAGGCCCGGATTAACCACGAATGTATATGTATTGTTATTTTTTAAATTCATATTTATTTGAATGAAGGTGTACACCTATGACCAAGTGACAAAACTATCATTGCAATATAGAATGTATATGAATTGTAATTTTTTTTTCTTCAAAATTAATTGAAGTGAAGTCTCACATATTTCTCAGAAAAAGTTATATCCACTAAAGTTTGTTTGCCAAAGGCTGGCCGGGAAGATACCATGGGAGAAGCGCTCACCCAATGCTTCCTTAAAAACCATTTTACATAAAATTGTTATGGAAGATAAACGTTAGAACATTAAATTTTACACAATTATATTCTGTATATTTCTGAGATGATTTTAGTTGGGGTTCGGTCAAGGTAGATCCAAAAAACACAAATTTAAAAAATGTATTTTTTAATAAAGGATTATCTGCCAACGTTTCGGCTTACATTGTAAGCCATCTTCAGGGCTATCATGAAGATGAGAGAGGACGTCCTGTCCCTAAGTTCACATTTCCATGACTNACAAAGCTGAGAGACTTGGATAATAGAATGCTATTAAACTAAGACTGCTTAAACTAGTTATATAATTATGTATTTATTATAAAAATATATTCTTTTAACAAAAGTTAGAATTCTCTGTAGTGAATAACTAATCCCATATCTATACAATAACAGAAAAACAATACTTTGCACTTCATATACATTCTTCCTAATTGCTGAGCACTTTCAGAATCAGTGATTCCATCTTCGGAACTCAGTCACCTTATATGAGCACTCCTGCCTTGGCAGCTTTAGGTTCACTGCTATGAAAAAAAAGAAAAGGCAGGAGCACTTATTATAAGGAGGCTGAGCTTTGAAGATGGAATCACTGATTCTGTAAGCGCTCAGCAATTAGAGAAAAATACATGCAAACTGTGAAGTACTCGACATTATCTGATAACCCTGATTGCCATAAACTTCGCTACCAGTGCAAATAAAAGAAAAAAAAAGAAAGTTATTCCTCAACTCATCATCAATATAGGTAAGTAAACACTACTATAATAATTTTTTTTTTTTTTTTTTTTACGGTCTAGAAGCAGCAGTTAGCTGTTTTTCTCAATGAAACTTGGCGTGCCGCTTTTAAAAGTGAATTGAAACTTAAGCTTGTAAATGAATTGAAATCATTGGTATTTAACTGAACTGTCAAGTAACAATAAATAGTGGTTTTCTGATGCAATGGGCGTAATATTCAGTTTTGTGCAGGCTCATCTATTGATGAAAGATACATTCTATAAGTTTGGGGGATTTGATGAGATGGAAAGTACAAACGAAAATATTCACCAGCTGCCAGGTGACTATATGTCTTCCCTCGCCTTCATGATGGCCCTGAAGATGGCTTAAAATGTAAAATTGTATTTATTTCGATCAAACTTGTCCAACCTGATTTGTTGAAATCCTCTACTAATAATTCATTAATTAAGATACTGAGGAATTCGCTTGGCTTACTTAGCTCATGCTTGATGGAAAAATATTCTGGTTTATCTTTTCACATTTTCCCGATGTAGGATCGCTAAAGAAATGAAGAAACTTGGAAAAAAAAAAAAAAAAATGGTACCTATGTGAATAGTTTGATTTTCTTAGAGGAAATTTTCCAGTAGAAGTAAGTCTTGTTTATTCTAAGTAGCTCTTTGACAAATCCTCAAAGAGATTGCAGCAGTAGTGTGTCCTGCCAGAGGACTGAATCCTCGCGTGGCTGACCCCATCGGATTCCCAAATCGCCCCCCCCCCCCATTGCCGCCAGATCTCCGCCTGATGGCTGACTCATATGGACTTCCTTGGGTCTCGCCTGGCAGGGATTGCAGCGAGGTAGACACGGAGCTCAAGTGGTTCCCAGAGAGAGACCATTGTGCCTGCCAGTTAACTCCAATAGCCATGAATGGGGTATTGTGAGGTTATATATGGGGTCACCACGGGCCAGAAGGGAAATAAATTCTCAACATTTCCTCTTCTCTCAAATTAACCGTTGCTATTATTCCTTTATTACTATTAAATATTAATGTTTAAAATACATATTTTAAATTTAAATGATTTCCTTGTAAAAAGAAAAAATTCAATTTTATTTATTTATTTGTAACTAAAGACTACTGTCCCATCACAAGATACTTGAGATTGTCATTTCCAAACATCAAAATACAATAATATTTTTTTTTAAATTTAAATGACCTTACGTAAAGACGAAACATAGTATCAATAACTTTAAATTTTTTTTTATATATTCATCATACTAATTAATTCAAGTGTAACATTGTGTAATTTGATTATGTAGGAAGATAAGAGAGAAAACATTTAAGAGAGAAAATTACCCCACTACATATAAATAAAAACTATGACCGCAGGAGATCCTGAAACTATCTTTCTCGGTTGTAAGGATTACAGTTGAAGGATAGAGCCTGTGCAAATGGATTAGCGTTGAATGGCAGTTGAGGGTTGAAAATGTAGAACCGGAAGTGAGGTCTTGGGCTAAAGAAAAAATTAGACATAAAATAGGGTGCAATTGCAATTATTCTATGGATTTTGGATAGAAAGGACTGGATTCTTTGGATTTCAAGGTTAAGCGCCGCCACAGAGTTCTTCATCGTACGTCCTGAATTGGTTGCAGTAAAGTCTTCTAAAGCGTTAGTGTGTTACCTATAATAAATTTTGAGTATTTATTCCAGAGTATTTTCATTTCGTAATGAAAAACTCTCCAAAGCAATTTATTTTTTTAATTTTTCATCACTGAGAGATAGTTTCCAAGAGATTCCAACCGTTTTGATGCCTTATGCCTTAGATATAAATGCAAAGCTATTATAGAGATTATTTTGGTGTCGTCATAAAAATAATCACTGCTGTGCCCGAGAAATTGCCAGACTCCAATGAGGAATTTCCGGGTGACATGCATGCAGGTTCGAGTCACGTGTGACCATGGCAACAGGAAGCCAGTCACAGGGAAGACCTGGGGAAGAGATACCCCCACTGATTGGCTAGCCTCGATCGGTTCTCATCCTGCCTCTGACAGTTTGTAAGATTTTTTTAATAAAAAATGTGGAAGGAGTAAGTTACATTGAAAGAGAGAAATAAAAAAAAACCTTTATTCTGGGGCCTAAGTCCCCTTGAATAACAAAGAGGTCACAGCTGACAGTATAGATGATTCTGACCAAATTAATAATAATAATAAACTAATAATGTAAAACATTTTCAACAGAACTATGACAATATTTACAATTTGATGTACAAGTAAAGAAATAGGTAAATATATAAATATATNTATGAATATTCTCAATCTTGTATGTTACAAACATTTCAACTAATAATGCTATTGTACTCGGAAGTTTGATAATCTCAAGTAAATGTCTATGATGATACAAGTTTCCTTTTAGTAGATAAAAACATTATAAGGAAAAGAAAAATGGATTATTTTTATTTGTTCAGGATTTAATATATATTTAATTTAAAGTAGGATATCTTAATATTTTGATTAAAGTTACATATATTTAGAGGAATGAAGTTAGTTATTCATCATAACATGATTTGTCTTATTGAATAAAAAGAAAATACACTGTCTCAACTACCAGTTTCAATTCCGTATTTGCATTACATCTATAATATAGATTCTTAGTATATTTTTGTTGTCTTGGTGTTCATCCTTACAACTTTTGACTTAATTAATCAGCTGCAAAAAAAAAAAAAAATTTCCAAGGGAATCTTTCTTTTTTTTAAATTTGTTTAACTGTAATGAAAAGAATTGTGTTTGACCTGACTGATCTTTTCCTAATAATGATCATAATAATTTTCATTGCCATAAAAGGGTCAAGTGTTTTATGTATATGAGGGTGTACTACTAACACACTTATGTGCTCTCACATGTTGATCTTATATCATTATTTCTGATATTCATTTTCAAGTTTTTGATTATATTCTTTGTCTTGTCTCATATATATATATATTGTAGTATTTTTAAGCATAGAAAATGTGGTAGAACATCTAAAACTATGAGAAATTATTTAAAGGCCTTTTTTTTCTTTTTTTTTTTTCTTGTCAGTGGGAGTTATTAGGGGGTGAGGGGGTTATCTTCTTAAAGTATATATGATTCTCCTTCTAAAAATATTAGTAAATCATTGGTTAAATGCCTTGTCCTTTGGAAATTATTTTGTATCATAACTTGGAGAAAGAGGTGTACTCTCAATCACTGTAGGTCTCTTTACCTAAAAATATACAATTTCATTGGAAGACAAACAAAGATAAAAGTTTTTGTTTTTATTTATTTATTGCCCTAGCAGGGTACACCAAATTGTACATAGTTTTATTTGATTTTAAGTTCTTGAAAATATCATACCTTCTATTATCTGTCTTCATTGGTTTCTGCAAACCATCATCTGTTGGCGAGCGCTTTAAGACATTGTCCATCTTCTGGCCGAATACATCCGTTTACTGTCACTGTCTGTATTCAACTGCGTTTGTTTTCCGTGCGTTAGTCGGATGCGTCAGGTATAGCTGTAACGGTCGCTTTGTCGGCGATAAGGTCTGTCACACGTGCGAGTTATAAGGGTCAGAGTCCATTATTCCAGGTATAGGTTGAGGCAGGGATTGGTTGTAATCTGCTTTGTTGAGGTGTTCCGAAAGTTTTTTGTAAATGTGTTTGTGTTTGCCTATGAATTATGCTGTCTTATGTATTTTTGAGTTGCTGTCGGTTTGTGTGTCGTCTGTTCGTTTACGTTTGTGTGTTCGTTTTAGTAATAGTAGGGGTCTGAATATGGTGTCGGATTGTGTGTTGAGTTGTTCGTTAATAATGTTATTGTCCGTGGTCCTTTTTTTTGTAGATTTCCAAGTTTTCTAAGATGTCCATCTTCCGTCCCTTCTGTTGATTATGTAGCAATGTCATGGTTGATTGTATGTCGGTGAGGTCGTGTCCGTTGTCTTGTAGATGGTTTGCGTAGTTGGAGTCTTGAAAATACACTAAGAGGACTAAAATAAAGGTGGAAATATTAAAAGAGTGTCAATTTCAGCATAGAGTTATACAGTCATATGCCCTTATATACCTCGGAATTTTTTTCCCTATCATATGTATTCCAAATAGCTAATTATTAAATTCAAATCGTCCAGATTTTATTTAATTTTCAGCAAATTTTTTGTTGAATGCGTTATATAAAATGCTTATTCAATTATATTACTAATTATTTCAGTATGTAAACTGTTGTGTTTTTGCATCAACATCTCAAATATTTAATATATTTATTTCATCCGTTAAAAAAAAAAAAAAAAAAATATACTTCTTAATCGATGACTCAATGGCTGAAGGAATTAGTTCTTGGCAACTAATACCTCTTCACCTGCCAATAGAAACGTCAGAATTCATTCTTTAAAATCCCTCCCGCACTCATCCTGGTATCAGGATGGCATTGCCAATTGAAACTAATAGATACATATAATAAGGAATAAATACATGCGGAATACACTTACATGAGATACATTTTGTATCTGTATTGCTCTTTGGTATGGTTTATTCTCCAAAAGTTCCATAGGTCTAATCTTCAAGTCTAATCACGGTGAAAATGTTTAAATTGGACTCGAGATATTTTAAACTTGCAACATTCGAAAAATCTCGAGTATGAATTCTTGCACCGTTGCTGTACCGTGGATGTGGAAAAATCATTTTCTAAACAAGGAAATTCAGTATAACTACAATTTCCGTCATTAACATCAATTCAATAAGTTTCCTCTTATTTTAGAAGGGCTCTTTGGAATATCACGGAGCTAAAAATAACGAAAAAGATGGCGACAAATAAAATCTATATTCATTTAGATAAGAAAACAGTTCTCTAAAATATCAAATAGTGTTTGTATTGGCTCGACCCCTTGAGATGGCTCCACTATCACTTTGAAGCGAGACTTAAAAAAAAAAATTTTTTTTATAATTTGTCAAATTACACATAGACTTAATTAATCGTGGACAATTATGCCCCAATTAGAGAAAAGTGCAAAGTAATAAACCTCATTTTATCAATGTAAATAAATGAAGTGCATAAATAAATAAATTATTAATTAAGTAGGCCCTAATGTATACCTTTATATTAAATAAATTAAGTAAGCACTAATGTATACATCCATGATAAATTAAAAACATTTTATATTTATTTTTTCTTTCATGTTTTCTATTACTTAGGTGGAGTAATGAAAATATTTTTGACCATATACTTTAATTATATAGAATATTTACTTATTTAATGTAAATTATATTGAATTCGATTTTAATGTTTAAAATTATGAAATGACCACCAAAATCACAAATTTCCAATAAATTAAATGTCTTTCTTTGCATTTTCTTTTAAATATCCTAGAATATCAATATGAGAAAATTACATATTAATTGTATTACATATTAACACCTATTGTTGTATATATTATTATAAATGAAGATATTAAAACTATTTCAAATCTTTAACTCTCTCTAAACGCCAATTTTTTTTAATTTCATGTATTCATACTGAAAATGGATTTTGCATCCCACCCAATTTAATATATAAAATAGGATACATAAAAGAATAGATTACACTAAAAATTAATTTATTAATTCAAATTAACTGAAATTTTTACTAATTTCTACTTCTCTCTGAGGAAGGATTACTTTTTTCTCAAAAATTTTAATATTTTTGTAAATTCTATAAATTTATTTATCACCTGGATGCTGGAGCCAACCTCCCCACTCATGCCAAAGATGGCAGCATCATCTGGCATGCCGTAGCAACAAGAGTAGTGATCAGATTCAAAAGGGTGTTTATGAAGGCTTCAGAGGCACTTGAAAAAGATAAAGATCGCTCAATGAGCAGTTCCAGTCTTTTTAAATCGATGGTTGCTCGAAGATAGAAACCATTGTCAAATTACAAGACATTTTGAATAATAGACGAGCGTAAAACCATGCCAAAAGTCCAGCTAAAAGCCTCTTATAGATACCCTTTCACAATTAAACCACCACGAAGACATGGAGAAATCCCTAAGAAATTAATTAGAATGACTGCTGCAGTTGAGGCAGAAGATGGTTTGATTCCTGCTGTATCCCCTCACAAGAAAAGAAAAAAGAAAAAAAAAATATATATATATTTGTATTCTATAACCAGAATGCCCTACATTAATTGGCTCCAAAAACACAGCCGATAATGTTTAAAAATTATTTATAATGTGCTGCACTTTGGCCCACAAAGCTGCCTAAGCCTGTCACAAAGGCAATATTGAGCGGTTCGACATTTCGGGAGGACAGATGACTGATAAAGAGTACACCCTCGCCAACAGACCTGCCCTCGAAGGGGTGCAAAAAATACTTGAAAGAAGAGGTTCTTATTTTGAGTCTGGCAGAAGGCCTGGGTTAATGAAGGCGGCACGGTAGAAAATAACTTGCATACTAGCTGCCTGGTCTCTGTTTACGTCAAGCTGCAAGGACGGCTGATAGAGGCTCACCTGATACTTGTCAGAGATATGTCTTTCAACAGGTTATGTGCCCACTTGCCGGGGACAACCCTACTTCACTCACACCTGACCTAGACTGAATACCTTACCTTCTTCATACGGCTCAGTCATGTATATCTGTTTGCACATATATATATATAATACAGACTGCAAGAGNAGACAATACACACAAATAACAGTAATGCATAAAAATTGAAATATCTGTACAACAAGAAAAAAATGATATGTAAGAATATTAACTATGGTTAGGAATAAAACATATTACAAAATGATATGTACCAATGGCGTTGAGTGGAGATTAACCAATAAACACGCATAATGAGTAATATATTAAGAATTTTGAAAATATAAGCTTAAATACCGAAACTACAAAAGTTTAATAATGAGTATGGAGAGTTTCACTTCAAAGCCTTATAGATTGTATTTTTTCTTCTTAATGAGATCAAAGTTAGGTTATTTGTCAAGTGTATGCTCGCCATATATAATACATAGAAATAATCTGTTTAGATTATTTATATTCTACAGGTTATGTTTTTTTTTATTATAAGTTTCTAAGTGAGGTGTAGCAAAGATTATGTGAGAGACAAATTATATTTTTAATAAGGAAACTTTATTTCTAAATATATTTCCTAGATTAGGAAATGTAATCAACTGAAGATTCAATTGCAATAAGTAAAAAAAATACTTATATCAATTTAAATTTTCGAATGGGGGGAAAACTTTCATATTTAAGTGACAGGTACATATGCATTTTGAAGATAAGATAAGAGGCCACTTAACGAGAGGCCTTTAGGAAATATTACTTTTTCTTGTTATCTTTGGGGACAAGGCCAGAGTTTTTATGAGAGCTCTTCACCTTCGCAACAAATCTCGTGATATCTACCCCCCCCCCCCCCAACTTTCTAGTTTTTCAGGATTGGTGTTTAGTGCACTCTGTCCTGATGTAATACGCATAAAATTGTTCACTACTTCCACTGAAACCAATGTCATATATTATTTAAGATATGGTGATATAAGGGTGTCCCAAAATGAACGCCAGATTTGAATTAAAAAGAAAACACAGTTTTTAGTATTTTTATTGTTATTTTTTTTTATTAAATCATAAAGTACATAGAATAGGGTTGTTTATGGAATAACACATCAGGCAAATGGACTTCACACCTTTGCATGATCATGCGTATTCGTTTGTCGAAGTTTTCCGAGACCATTGCGCACAAATGTGGCTGAATTTCGTTGATGCAGCGTTGAATCTCCTCCTTAAATGCACGGGTGGTTTTGGGCTTGATGACATAGATCTGTGATTTCAAAAAAACCCCATAAAAATAAATCAAACTGCGTAAAATTAGACGATCTAGGAGGCTAGTACTGATCACCGAAAAGAGAGAGTACACGACCTGGAAATGTCTCTTGCAGTAATTGTATTGTTTCACGGGCTGTGTGGCAAACACATTTTCCCGATATGTTATTCCATCAATAATCCTATCTTATCTACTTTATTATTAAATAAAAAGACTAAAACTGTGTTTTCTATTAAATTCAAATCTTGCTTAATTTTGGGACACCCAGATGTTTTCTAGACTGCAAGAGTGGTCATATATGTTCACCTGATACTTGTCAGAGAGATATGTCTTTCAAAAGGCTATGGGCCCACATGAAGTGGCCAACCCTACTTCACTCATCCTGACTTAGACTGAATACCTTACTTTCTTCATATGGCTCAGTCATATATATCTGTTTGCACATATATATATATTATACAGACTGCAAGAGTGGTTATATATGTTCACCTTATATTGATTTCAACAGGTTATGGGCCCACTTGGTGGGGACAACCCTACTTCATTTACTCCTGATCAGGTTGGCTTCTTCTCTTTGGTGCCTGACTCTCAGTTCTAGATATGTATAAGTCCCAATTTATACATAGGTCAAGTTGGAATGACACGTGGGACAGCTTCATCTAACTTGTCCGAAAGGTGCATTTTTCAAAAGATTATAGGCTCATTTTGCGGAGTTTACCCTGCTAATCTATCACCTGACATCGGCTTAAATTTTCTATTTTGCATATAGCTCTGTGGAATAAATCTCTATAAATAAACACAAGTGTACATATCTCTTTCAACGGATATGCAAATGTGACACAACGCAATTTCCTAGCCTGAGTTCCTTTCATTATGTATGCACCTGAGTATAATACATCTGCATTTTATCTCTATAATACAAATTTATTTATTTCTTTCAAGAGGTAATGGACTCATCTGGGTCCCACTCCATAATCTTACTTTTCTTAATTCTTCTTTGATATGGTTTTTCATATTATTACATTTTTAACATTATGTTTTATAAAATTTTTTATGAAGTTTGTGAATTATCAAGGACGAGGAAAGATATAACTCAAAGAGTTGAGCAACCTTTTCTGTTTTCATGAACAGAAAAATAAATATTTTTTAAATGAGCTACATATTTGCAAAGAAATTCCACAATTAATTCACGAATTGTGGAAATCGGAAAAGGAGAAATTTAGAGAAAGATAAAAATATCTTCCTAATTATTAGTTTAAGAAAGTTTATAGAATATAATGTATGTTATAAGCTTCTAATGTTTATCTTATAGAAATGTATCTAATAAAATAATAATAATGAGAATATTTAAGAAAGTAACCTCAGCGATCCCCTTCAAACTGTCAGCTTAGAGCAAACCTCCGTGAACATTCCTCTTTGGCTAAGATAAAAACAGTCATTTACTCATATATATAAGTCCATCATTTATGATAATGGGAAATTTACTTAGTTTACACAGCTCTTGCGTGTCAAACTTTTCTTCTGTCGTCACAGGACTACCATCATCAAGATGAGATGATTAGATGAATCTGCCATTTTGTATCTTGAAAGCACACAAGCTTTTATAATTAAAGAAAACTATTGGAAGGTTGGACTTATCAATTTTCCGAAAACCCATTTCAATTATATTTATTTATTTTTTTAAACGAGTATTGAAATAAAAATACCAGTGTAGTGGCCAGCATACTTGCCCGGAAAGCAGGAGGCCGGGGTTCGAGTCCCGGCTGCAAGATTTTTTTATTCTAAATCCCTTGCATTTCTTGTATAAAATTTAATGTGGGANTATATATATATATATATCACAAGTGATATTAATATGGCGGCTAAAATCTATCTAGATAGAGGCCTAAATATTTAATGCAGTCACTGATAGTATTGTCTTAGAGTATGAGGGGTGACTGTTCACAGGGCCATGTACAGGGCCAATTTTGTGCAGGCTCGTCTATTGATGAAAGATACATTCTATAAGTTTGGGGGATTTAATGAGATGGAAAGTTCAAACGTAAATATTCATCAGCTGCCAGGTGACTATATGTCTTCTCTCGCCTTCATGATGGCCCTGAAGATGGCTTACAATGTAAAATTGTATCTATTTCAATCAAACTTGTCCAAATCCTCTTCTAATAATTCATTAATTATGATACTGAGGAATTCGCTTAGCTTACTTAGAAATATATAGTATAAACTATGCATGAGTTGTAAAAGTTTTGTTAAGAAATGGAATCATGATATATAACGGCGCACGATTACAATCCCAAAAATTATCATTTTATTTCATTCATCTCAGAAATTACAATAATATTGAAAACTAAATAAAGAAATAAAATTATTAAGATATCAAGGTATTATTGTCACAAATATATTCATTTTATAAAGAAAGGATTTTTAGGAATTCAGTCTTGGTAGTTGAATAATAATTAACTAATTTTTAACCATAAAAGTTTGAAAAAACAAACTTTTTCTGTTATAAATATTATTAATTCTTCAGCTACCAAGACCGCATTCCTAACAATCCACTTCATAAGACTCGATGGTCAACAATTTACTTTTATTTTCTACAGTAATTTATATTATATTCATCACTTTCAAAATATATTTTTTAATATAAACATGGATGTATACTTTGTTACAAAATTACAGTTACACATTGCCTTGTAGATTCTAAAACAGGGTTGGTTCAGTAACAGGGAGAACGGTTCAGTAACTGTTCCAGAAAACACAGTTCCTGGACACACCCTGGGAAGCTAAGAATGAGCTTGACTTGGGAGCGAGCCCTCGAGAACAGCTGATCTAGTGGCAGCCTCACCTAAATATTCCCCTGCCGAAGCTATTCCCGTTCCAACTTGGCGTCAGTCAGTGCCGCTTTCGTAACGCTACATCTAATTGAGAGCTCGCTTGGCTCAGACGATCGTAGGTCAAATCGGCTGTAACTCACGCGGCCATATTGATTCCTTGAGGCCACGATCTGAAATCGTAGGAGTTACTGGTCACCTAAATGTCTCAAGCTCAACGGAATGTAAAGACTTGAAGAGTGGTATCATTCACTAAGTAACTGTCTGAGTGGCTCACTCATCAGTGACAGTAGGTCACTACATCTATAACCGTTATTACAGGTTATCTGTTAGTGCAAACAGTCCAGGAGGATTTAGAGACGATATAGGACTTGAAGAATGGTTTCATTCATTAAGTAACTGTCCGAATGGCAAACTCAACAATGACAGTAGGTCACTAACATCTATAACCGTTATTACAGGTTATCTGCAAGTGTCAACAGTCCAGGAGGATTTAGAGACGATATAGGACTTGAAGAATGGTTTCATTCACTAAGTAACTGTCTGAGTGGCTCACTCATCAATGACAGTAGGTCACTAAAATCTGTAACCGAGAGTACAGGATATCCCAAAGTGTCAATAAGCGAGGGGGATTTAGAGACGATATAGGACTTGAAACGTGGTTTTATTCTTTAAGTAACTGTCCGAGTGGCTCACTTATCGATGACAGTAGGTTACTAACATCTATAACCGTTATTACAGGTTATCTGCTAGTGTCAACAGTCCAAGAGGATTTAGAAACGATGTAGGACTTGAAAAATGGTTTCATTCACGAAGTAACTGTCTGCGTGGCTCACACATCAATGACTGATCACTAACATCTATAACCGTTATTACAGGTTATCTACAAATGTCAATAGTCCAGGAGGATTTAGAAGCGATATAGGACTTGAAGAATGGTTTCATTCATTAAGTAACTGTCCGAGTGGCTCTCTCATCAGTGGCAGTAGGTCACTAACATCTAAATACATATGTGCATGAAATTAGCATGTGTCACCTATCTAAATTTTTCCACAATAGGAGTAAATATATTTTAGGACATAAATTTCATTAGAAAATTACATTTTACACCTAATAAGTTCTACAGCTTTTAAGAATCTTATGAATAAAAATCTGTATAATAGATTGTCCCTCAAATGGAGTTTTTGACTGTGGACAAATTGGGTTGATTGTGTATGCAATAATTGGGTTTCGGTCAAATTTGATCCAAAAAAATCCATTAAAAAAAGTGTATTTTTTATTATTTTCCTTCCGTATTATTTATTATGTCCTTATTGGCAGATAATAAAAATACTCTTTTTTTAATGCATTTTTTTTTTAATCAAACTTGACCGAACTTCAACAAATTCTCTACTAATTGTCCTTCAAAGATTGATGCTCTAACGCTTTACCAATAATGGCATATTTTGAACGCGCAAATGAAAAAGATTATTCCTCAGTATATATATATTCCCTAAGCTTTCATCGGGAGTTGCTTTTGCTTCTGTGGTGTTCAGGGATGACCTTGATGAAAAGTCAGCTGAGCTGTAGTCACCTTTGATCCAGGCCGCTCGCCTTTTGTACCTACCGCCTCAAATTCCCTACTATTCACTTGTCCATCTTAATTTTTCCTAATTTCCACACCCTACCTCTCAGTCATGAAGATTTGTTCCAGGTGACAACACATCCCCTCACGCCTTCATAATAGGTGGGCATGGTTAACTTTCTATACATATTGTTATTGTTTTCCTGAATATTTCATATATTATTACATTCAGTTTCGTCAATTTTATGTAATAATAATGAAAATCATATGTTTTTTTTTGCTGACATTGCATTCCTGAAGATGGCTTACAATGTAAGCCGAAATGTAGGTAGATAATAAAAAGTACACTTTTATTTTATTGTATTTTTTTAACCAATCTTGAACCCCAACAAATTCTCTACTAGTAAAATATAATTTGTGGTTTATGGAATTTCTTTAGAAAATATATTATCCTTTTATTCAAAGCTCATTTATATGAAAAATATATTGAAAAAATGTAGTTAAAATATTTAGTAATATGTAATTTTTTAAAATTGCATAATAACAATAATGTATTGTATTTTATAATTATATTTGTTAAAATATTTCATTACAATACAGTTAAGGATGTTTAATTATTATTATTACAAAGTAAAATCAAAATTGTTTTTATAAAGAAAAAGCAAGGGAAGGAAAAAAAAACATTTATTAAAAGAAAACTGTTAGGGTTCTCAATGATGGCTACTGACAAGAGTATGCCTCAAAATAATGTAATATTTATGTATTTAAATTTATCATAAGTTTAATAAAGGCAATTATTAACTCTCCCCCCTCCCCCCCCCACCACACACACATAATGTCTGTCTGTTTCTGTACGCTATCTTGTGTTTGCAATCTCTAAAATAAATGAATACCGTCGAATGAATTCATTATAATCTAAAATTGATACCATTAACCATTAGAGTGGTAACATCAAACAATAAAATTTATTATTAAACTTTATTATTAATTACTTTCTTATGTTTTGTATCTAGTAATGTGCTGGTTAATATTCACAGTATAAATTAATTTAAAAAAATAGATAAATTTTACTTATTTATTGAATATTTTAAAGAAAGTTCTGTTTAATCGCATATAAATATTATACGTAAATAATTTTTTTGTACCGTGCAACTAACTTTGTTCGAAGTAATCAAATCTTCCTACAGTGTACGGCTTCATTTCTGTTTTAAGATGTATTTGTTGTATTTGTATTTGTATCACCGAACGTACGACTCGTAACTAGGTCCCAATTCCGAGACTATAATAAGTGATGTATCACTCGACATCTAATGTATGTATCATTAACTGAAAAACGTAGTACCGCTTACAAAAATATCTCAAACCTGAAGATAATGTAAGTAATCCTATTCTATATACACTGAATCAATATAAAATCGGTTATATGCCATTGATCATAATTTTCATAAAGGTAGTCACTAAATAAATATAGTAACCTCAGAAAAACGTAAATAAATAATTAAGGAAGGTAAGGAATACAAGGAAGAATATAGCGACAGGAAATGTTTAAAAACTGTCAGCCAAGATGTGAAAATGAAAACAGTCTAATAAGTAAAGATAAGGGATGTGAGTTGCAGAACTAAGAGTATTTCTGTATTTATTCATTTATTTTTCTCAAAATTTATTAGTTGATTGGTGTTTTTCATCTCTTCAAAGTTCTTAATACAAAAGTACACTATTTAGTAATGTTTATCCTTGAACGACTGAATTGCAGAATACAATTTTATTTACTCATTTATGTTATATTTTATGTTTGGTCCTGAGATATGATTACACAAACCGTCATTTTTGCATTTATTTTTATCCATAGAATATTAGTTAAACAAATTAGTTAAACTAAATATATATAGACATTTCTTACAATAATTAGGAATGTATTTCTAAATGTAGCACTTTATAAAGTAATAATATTAATTCAATACTAATCAATGAATTCCTAAGTATAAATATTGAAGCATATAAAGTATATATTGTACAAACTTTACTTAATTTTTGAGATTAAAGTAGAATGAATTTTAACAACAATTTTTAAAGCGATTTATTTAAAGAAAAAAAAAAAAAAACCCCTATATCCAGCAAGGCCAACGTGAAAGAAATAACGCGTTCTCGGAGAAGTAAGTTACATCTGGTATTTAAAAAAAAATACTTACGAAATGAATTTTTCTCAAGACAGATTCTTGACAGAGCACCAGTGGATGAGCCGATGGCCTGGGTACTGTTGGGTGACTGTGGGAGATGGTAAAAGGCGTGGTTGGATAAGACACGCCCAGTAAGGATTAGGCCCCGCCTCTAGGGTGAGCACGGCCAATGAGAGTAGAGATACCCGAGTCGTGAGGAGCGGTGGNAAAAAAAAAAAAAAAAAAAAAAAAAAAAAAAAAAAAAAAAAAAAAAAAAAAAGAATTTACGTCTCCCATTAAACCATGTCCTCATCCTCCTCGACTGATTTCAGCCATTTATGAACACATCCAACCCTTAAAATAAATCTGTAAGACCGACTCTAGTTTAATTTTTTTTTTTTTTTTTAAATACGAAGCCAGAGCGCTTACAGGCAAACATATGTTCTAAAAAATTGAACTACTCATATTTTAGCTTGCACAATCTAGGTTCGCTGACCCATTGAAATCCATTGAAGTTTTTCGTGGCGTCGAACTGCATAAAGTTTTTATTAATTAAAAAAAATAAAAGTACTTACATCTTACAAATATTTAGTAATTTAAATGAGTGGTGGAGAGGCTAATTTATAATTCCTTGATTAGATAGTAGCCATTCACTCATACCCAAACTGTAATAACTTTGAGACGAAATACTGTAGAAATCTTTTGGTTCTACCTTGATCGAACCCCAACAAAAGCCACTACAGATATCTTTTTGCTTGTATTTCTCCCACGATTCGGACTTTCTTTGAAAAGATTATTTTGGAAGTAACAAATAAAATCTCCATCCAGAACTTACTGTGAGAACATGAATAATTTCAAAGCTGTCTCACAAATATTTAATAATAGTAGAAGAAAAGCAAGCCAACACTGATTAATTATTTAATATCGACTGAACTACTTGGCTACTGGACAATTCACACAGATAAAACACAGAAAATTACTCATCAATATTTATAAGGCTGATATAATATGCATGTGGCCGTTAATACAACAGAGCCTTAACAGCAATTGTTTCACAACGGCCTTACCAATAGGAATGGATTTTTTTTTATATTTATTTATATTTTTTAATGGTTATTTTTAACAGTGGCTTTATTTTAGCATATTATAAAAAAAACTCAAGT
>KZ808165.1:208347-233831 GCA_000696205.2 Oncopeltus fasciatus | reverse complement strand
TTTTTTTTCTATTACTATAAGTGTATGTTGTACATTATTTTTATATTAGTACATATTTATTATATACTATGAGAGCACATTGCAAGATGCACGCTGTGCAGGATGTAATTTCTAAATAAAATAACCTTAAAAAAAAAAAAAATAATTAAATAAAATAAAAAATCTCCATTCAGTTTTGAATAAGGAAAAAAACACTATCCCATAGCAGTTACTAACCTGATTTCTTAAATTTTATTACAGATTGATAAAAAGAAGATTAAAAGACAAATTTTATATTAAAAGCCAAAGAGTGCAATGAAATTAAAAGGTAAGATCATTAGGGTAGCTCAGCTGACTGAGGAGGAACATGAGGGGCCCATCATAGTTATATTCCCAAACATCTTCTTCAATAAGAATATTTTATAAAAAAAGTTAGAGACATAAATGTTATAAAACTAAATTGTATACTTATTAAATCTATCAACATTTATATAAAACCAATAATAAAAGATTAAACAATTATAATTTCTGGTCTTCCACTGAAACCCCTTATTCCTTTATTTTAACCAAAAGTGTATTTCTTCAAAAGTTTCTAATAGAAAGCATAAGTACACAATTTTGTTACAACTGCATAAAAACATGGAGACCCTCAACGTTACAGTCTAAAATATTTTCCAGCTAAAAGTCATTTCTCAAGGTTGGTTTCAGTCTGCCAGAAGTGTTAATTTTGTCAAAGTTGAAAGTTTGTCATTAGTATTTTGAAGGAGAATACAGATATCGGGACTGGCTATGGGAAATTGCCCTGACATAGCTAATATCACAAATAATAACCTACTAGACACAGTTCTCCCCTCTTTCCTGAAAAACAGCTTTTTGATAAAAAAATATCTAGCAACCTTTTATTAATAATCGACTGAGGCAAAGTACCTGAAATCCTCAAGTTTCCCCCCCCCCCTTCTTAACAGTGATATTTCCATGAACCTCAAGCCACCTCTAATCCTTCGTATATAATTTTTGGTAAAAAATTATTTTTAATTTTTCAACTGCCTGGAACAAATTCCTTATAAACCTCTCTTCATAGAACTTGATGGCCAAAAGATTTACCTCCAAAAGTTTTTTATATTATTTATAATTTTTTAGACTATTTATCAAATGAAAAAGTGGATTTGAATTATCTTTAAATTTTAAAAATATGAATTAAAAAAAAAAGATGATCAGGATCAGCATTGAAGAGATAAAAAGAAACAAAAAACTTTAACCAAAAGAAGCAATCGCTTTAAAAAACCAAAAATGTTTTCAAAAATGCCTTCTTGGCATCTAAAAATATATCAAAATGTGACATCAGATTAGGAAAAGCATGAAAATTTTCTCCAATGGTATTCTCCTGCAGAGCTTGACCAGCCTTCCTCTAAGCAGTAGGGATGCCTCCTGGATTTTCTGAGGCTGAATTTTTTAGTTTTTCTTACAGATAAAAATCTAGTGATGGGATATCTGAAGAAAGGGAAGGCAAAAGAATTTGAACATCCAATTCACCATTCCTTAAACATTTCTACCAGGCATGCAAGTTTAAAATGTCGATTATTTCTTAAAATATATACACAGTAATTTAAAAAAAAGTATAATATATTTTATTCAAAGTACTGGCCCTCACTTTCTACACATTTTGTCCATCTCTCGGGCAATATATGGATACCATTCCAAAAGAATGCTTCATCTTTATTTGAAATCCATTCATCGAGCCATTTTCGTACGTTTTCGAAATTGTTGAAGTGTTGCTCCGCCAATGAGTGTCCCATCGATGAGAAGAGGTGATAATCAGAAGGCACCAGGTCAGGTGAATATGGCGGGTGGGGTAGGAGTTCCCAACCAAGCGAAGAAATTGTTTCCTTAGTCAATCTGGCTGAATGTGCAGGAGCGTTATCATGCTGAAGAATGACTTTGGCGTGCCTGTGGGCCCATTCTGGGCGTTTTTCGATCAATGCGTGACTCAAATTGATCATTTGTTGTCGGTAGCGCTCGGTATTGACTGTTTCGCCGGGCTTGAGAAGCTCGTAGTCGATTTGGTCGATTTTCTCGTTTTTGATCAGTAACATCAAAATCACCACGTTTGAAACGTTGAAACCAACGTTCACATGTCTTGACGGTTGGAGCAAGATCGCCATAAGTCTCAACAAAAATTCGATGACCTTCAGATGCCTTTTTCTTTTGATTAAATAAGAAAATCATGACATGCCGCAAATGCTCTTTATTTGGCTTAAAATTAGACATTTTTAACACCAAAGAAAGGTATGATACGTCCACATAAACGACTTAAAAACAACTGACTTTTGTAAACAAATGACTAACAAACAAAATAGCGTTTAGAGATAAGCAAATCCTTCAATAGGCTAAGAGCGCATTCTATTGGAATTAAAACGACATTTTAAACTTGCATACCTGGTACTACAACTCTTCTCCTAGACTATCAGCTTCTTATTATTTTTATTATAACGTGAATAGCTTAATTTCCTTATGAGAATAAACAAATAAAGACTAAGCCAGAATGTCATGTACAGGTTCGCTAGTCTATTTATTTGGATCTGGTGAAAGTAATAAAGACTGATAAAATATGCTGGGTTTCAGATATCCTGCACTCTAAAGATCTTGGTTTCAGATATTCGTGATCAGTATAGATTTTGGTTTATACAAATCTGGTACAGATCTGATGGTATTGATGTACAGAGTGCTTGAGTGGAATTAGTTGAATCATCAAATAATTTATGTATACACAGAAGAGACTATTGGTCCAAGGATCCTGAATTGTGCCTACATCAAGCACTTCTGGAAAGTTCACTGAGTTCATGTAAGTTTGGCTCAAAATAATTGTGAGAACACCTTTGGATGAAGACTGGACAATCACTGTAGCTAAAAGTTGGTACTTTAGTATATTTTAATTATTTTTACCCACAATATGCATTTACACCGAAAGCCTCCTAAAACATACTATCTCCTGGAGGAAACTACTGTAATGCAAAATAAAAATGTTCAGGAACAAAAATTGACAATGGTAAAATAAATAATGCAATTCAATCAAAATTTCTCTATAAAAGTTTTTAAAAAAAAAAGTTTTCTAGTCAATACACATTTCTTTGCGTATAACTATCATTAAATATATAATTGATAGGTGATACAATCATCAAAATCTATAGGGTAATTTTGAAAATAGAAAAAAAATTGTGAATTTAAGTTTCTTACATATCAATCAAAATACTATACCAGATGCTAAGAATATCAAATTTCATATTTCACTCTGACACAACCTTTAAAAATAAAACAAAATAACCTTAAATAGATAAATTCTTTCAAATCTTAGGTTCATATTTTGGTAAACACCTCAATACCTTCCATCAAAATAAAAGAAAAAAAATAAATATAGGTATGACATTTCTAAAAATACAAATTTATAATATATTAGCAAGTTAAGACTTGCTAAACAAACCTCTCCCCCATGAAATTATTATAAATAAATTTATTAAAAGACCATTAACTATAAAATGATGCAAAAGAATATGTATGACTTTTTTTTCAAATTAAAGTGTTATCCAGAGAAATTAATTTACAAAACTTAATTCAATGCCCCAATAAATAATTTAACTAGACTCAGAAGAATACCATATAATTTTATTTCAATAAGTAATTGAAAATTGCTTGGCATTAACATTTTTTATAAATTAATTCTGAAATTAGGATGAAATCAAGAATGGAATTAATACAAATCTAAAAAGCAATTGAATATACAAATTTGAGGGATACAAATATTAGCAATTTAGGCACTAATAAATAAATAAATCTGCTACTTACTAATTCCATTTCGATGGTTAAACAGGGTGAGATTTTATGGGTGAGCTTTATTTTTACACTTCGAGCACTACTGGTACCTCCTTTTAAATTACTCAAGGAAGAAGACAGCATTTCTGTTCAAGCAATAAATAAATCAATAAACATAATTTCATAATAAGAAAAGCTTCTAATTAGTAAAATAACTCAGCTTTTGAACTCTTACCAGTTGGAAATTCTAAATATATTTCATGGGAAGGTGCAACTGCTTCAACAATATATTCATTATAAAACTGTCTTGCATCTATCATACACCATACTAGTATTTGTCTGGGTGACGAGTTCTCTTCACAAACAAGAAATGACATTTCGGTCTTTGTTAGTCTCAATACACAATTTTTTGTAAGCTTGGTAAGAGTGCTTCCGATGACTGAAACATAATGAGTTGGATTGAAAGAATATTACTTCACAAAAACGAAAAAGGGGAGTTTCCATTGAAAAATAATATTTTCTGAAAACAATTTGCTAATATTTAATGACAGATTTAATACTCACAAGCTAAGTTCTTCATACTTAAAGATTCATACATAATTGATTTAAACTTCATAGTTTTATATAAGCAGGCTAATCATTTATTCACTCATTAGATTTTATTGGAGGATTTTTAAAAACTTAAATGTTAAAATTAATCAACCAAAGAAATGTCAACAGAAGAATTTTTGATGTTTTTAAAATCACCTCAATTACAGTGCTAAAAAATAAAATAAAAAGTTATTTTTCAAGAGTTGACAAACGAAAAATTAAAAACTGAATATCATTGAACTCTCAAATAAACTTCAAAATAGGCTCCAAACATTTCACAGGTTATCCACCTGAACTCTAGGTTATCACCTAAGGTGGCGTAAATACTATTTTAATTCTAAAGTCCTTGTTTTGTATTTAACATTTCATAATTTATTTTGAGTTTTCATAATTATAAGTATTTGTTCAGTTATTTATATTATCAGCAGTTTACTTATGTAATAAATGAATGGTATTGCGGTATGACATAAAATATTACAAGAATTATGTTACCTAATACAATTAGTAACAGTAATTTCCTTCATTAAGTTATCTACAAACTAATATTTTACAAAAATTATTAATGAGATTGAAGGTTCCCTACTTATTATCATTTCAACGGGGATTGTCAAGTGTACCACCACCACCAGTTTCAAGATTGTTTTGCTCAGTCTTCAAGTGATACTGTGGTTAAAATGTTTAGTTATACTAATTGTTCACTTTATTTACTTCTAATTCCTTATTACTTACATACAGATATGTTTCTTTATAAAAATGAATAAGTAAGTAGTTTTATTGCATAAATTAACGCTCTGCACATATCTCACCTATGATTCATATTTTTCCATATTATAATTAGGAAGTTTGATTAAAGGAATTTTATTTTCTTATCCTTGCTTAAAATCTTTTAGTACCTGTGACTTTAATAAAACCGGTTATTATTTCATTCGTTTTTTAGCTGTTTTAAAGTTAACTCTCTTTTAATGTAAAATTTGACAGCTCATTGGTGAAGACACTGGTTACTTCTGCTGTAGCCTTTCTTTTGAGTGATAATTTTTTTCTTTCTCTACTTATTATTACACAATATGTACATTGTTTAAAATAATTGTATTATGCACTGATATACAGTTTTTATGTAGGCTTATTAGGTTATTCCCAATTCTGATCATTACTCCTTTTCATTGTCATTTTTCATTTCCATGTAAACTAAGGTGTAGATTATGTAAGTCTTTAAGTTTATATCTTTGTCTTTATATTTTCCAAATTAATTTTTAGTTGTTCTTTCATTTTTTTTCCATAACATTAGTGTCAATGTTATATATATATTTTGGAAAGCTTGTGTTAGAAAGAGCATGTTGAATATTGTTTTATTTTTAGTCTGCCTTATCATTTAAGGAGTAGGTGGACCATTCAACTTCCCAAAAATAGTTTCAGAATTGGCACAGGCTACTTCTTGCATGCCTTTTAGTCATATCAGTAACTTATGAATTATGTTAGTATTTAATTAATAAGTTTTTATGTATTTTTCTCACCCAATTTTTTCTCTTCTTGATTTCAGAAAAATGTTATCTTCCAGATATTGGCTATTTGAACTCTTTCACTCAAGGTTTGTTAATATTTTAAGTTAATTTGAATTTTATATTAGTTGTTTGCATTAGTTGTAGTGATTTCCATTGATATTTATTATACTTAATATTATAATAATAATTTTACAATACCTCAAAAACCTTTATGCTCTTATAGCCTGGATAGGACAGTTAATTTACCTGACTTAAGTGGTTGTTTTTGATTGCTTTATAGCTACCTATTTTTATTAATATTAATTTTTAATAAGTATTGGATTTACCTTGTAACTAATTATAAATACCAACTTGCTTACATTCATTGTTCCTGTCTGCGAGCCAAACATTCCTGACTTTTTTTATTCACAATCAAGATCTGGTCTTATTATAGTTGTCATCGAACTCTTGTCAATAGGTCATTTATAGATAGCAAACCTTTTAATTGAATTTTTTATTAACACTTTTATTTGATATTGTTCATTAGAAGATTAGTATTTCATTTTTTCTCCTTTTATATATAAAAGGAGAAAAAATTAAATACTAATCTTATTTTAGTTCCTAATCCCATATCTATTTGCAATTTTTTGTTGGTTGAATTATTTTGCATTTAATGTTTCTGGAGAGAGATTAGTGGATGTCTCAGTCTAGTTGTGTTTCCAATTAGTAGAGTTAATGATATCCCCTTTGCTATCTCCCTCCTACAACTCATTCCCTTCTACTCTAATTATGCTTACTCTGATTCTGTCATAAGATTTCTTATTGTCCTTAGCATGGTTCCCATAGCTTATTTATAGTTTCATACTACATGTACATCATCATATAATGACCTTAAATTTGTAAATATTTATAAAATTTCTACTAGTAAATAAGAATATTTTTTAAATTAATTAACTTTAATTGAGACTTGATTAAAGTTTTGTACATGTCATGATTGGCTATTGAGATTGATTTTATATTTAGATTTATTGCATAATTGAATTTTTTGTATATGCTAAGAAGTAATTATGAGGATTATTGGCATTTTATTTGAATTGTGGAAAACTAATTTTACTATCTGAAGTTTGTAAAAAGTCTCAAGATGGTTATTTAATTTTTTTTTAATTAATAATTTTTGTTTTAATGTGCAAATAACATGATTTTTTTTTGTTCACATTTTGTAAATTTCCCTTTTGTTCTCAAACCAGATGTTTACAGGTATATTAATTGTCTAGTGGAAGGGGGTGGTCACAATGTAAAAGTCTTAATAGAAATTTTTTGTTTATTTTTTAACCTAATGATTGAAATTCTTATATGCAATTATCATATTATTATAGTATTATATATATATGCACTCAATAAAATTTAGTTCAATTTGCAACTTTTACTCTCAAACTAATAAAAGTAGGGTTAATTAATATAGAAGCTCTAGAAACCACTCTACCCATTTAAGTGGGTGGAAAGAAAATGGTAGTTTGCAGAATTGGCAAATTGAAATATTTGTTATTTATTTTAAAAGATTCAATTAATATTTTACCTTAACTGTTTATTGGTCTCATAAAATGAGAGCTGTAACTTTCCTCACTTTTTTTTTTTTTTACTTCATTATTATTTACCTTTTGTAACATCCCTCTCCCACTCCCTCCCTCTCACTCTCTCTCACCCCCTCCCTCTCACTCTCTCTCACCCCCTCCCTCTCAGCTTCTTGAAGTAGATATTTAAGAATGTAACTGAAAAGGTTGAGTGCCTCCCACTCTTCCCTAACGAGCATTCTAAAACCATCTTAGGGATTTGAACCAAGATTGTGAGACCTTGAACAAATCACCTCAGTTATGCCGTCTCCTCTCTCCCAACATCTATTGTCAGCATAAAATGTGGATAGCAAAAAATAAATAATTCTATTTGATTAAATCATTTAAATTTCATACTTTAAAATCTCATAACCTAGTTTAATGCATACACAATTAATTTTATGTACTGTTTTTCTTAAATAGAAGGATTGGCCTTCGGTCTGATTTTAACAATATAATCCATTTTAGATTTACTGGCTTTTTGAGATTTGTGCATTGGATTTAAGCACATAAAAATAACTGTAACTAATTTTTTTAAATTTTATTATCCATCCTTTAGTAGTTATAAAATGTAGACGTTTATATTTCAATGAAACTGAAATTCATTTTATCTACTTAATATATCAGGTAAAATATAAAATTCATTTATATAATAAACAATATATAAAAATAATAAACAATTTATTTTTCCTCCAAGTAGGCATGCATCAATATATTTTTAACCTCGTTACATTTTTCTTAATAAATTCAATTCCTATATCACTCAAATTACTATTTTTGAAAACCACAAATATTTGCATTAGCCTTAATTATTCTAATGAAAATTGATTCAATGGCGGCTAAAATACTGAAGCCTATGCTGTAACCAAAAATCATTAGCATCTAATCTTATGATTGTAGTAAACAGATTGAAATAATTGTTTGAATTGCCTATATAAATTCAATAATAATAACCATGAAAAAATCTCTTTAAAAAGCATTAGTTCTTCATGTTTTGAGCTTCTCAATTATTCATTCTTGAATAATTAAGAAATGATATATTTAGTGATATTATTGTTGATAACTTTTATTTTTATATATTTAATCGACTATAAGTTGTTTTATTAATTTTATTTTTACACTGACATTTAGCTTATGCCACACAGATTTAGCAAAGGGTCAATGGTGAAAACATTTATTCCTCTTGGGGATCCAATATTTTCATTTGTCTCAAGGCAAACAGTTTTGGTCAACGGCTTTTAAATAAGTATATTTATACTTCTTTTGGGCTTGACCATATCGAAAAGTTTGTGTTTTTGCTCAGCTTTTAGACACCGTATGATGGCTTCTTCATTGCAGAATGGAAAATAAGAGAAAATAGAGTAGGAAGCCTACATGAGCAACTTGAATAAATGTTTATTTTTATTTCTTACTTATTTATTACTTTTAATAATCTCTAGTCAGAAGTAGAAGAAAAATATATTCCTCCTTCTCTTCCTCCTCCTTTGCTGAATTAAAATTAGTGTATATTATAATTTTTATTAATCATAGATGAGATGTTTCTGACCTAATGTGTTTCCTATGCTGCAAATAAATAAATTTATTTGATCAACAACTTTTTTGTGTGCTTAAGTTTATTTATTTATGACATAGTTAACTCACTGAATAACATTTTAGTAGGATAGAAATTTGCATAATACTGCCGAATAATGAAATTCATTTGATGAAGGCATAAAACGGACTAGTTTTTTGTGAAAAGTAAATATTTGTGAAATGTCAAAAGGAAGTAGTTAGTTGCTAAAATATGGATGCACCAAGTCCAATAAACATTAATATTAAATACGTAATTGTAATTATTGGTTTCAGTTTTGATATAATTTCATAATTTAAAAAATAAGTAATTGCAGAAATTTAATTCCTTAGATAAGAGTATTGGAAACATCAGCCTGATATTAATGTATGCCATAGTATTTCAAAAAGAAGTGATAGGAGAATGTTTGATGTAGGACCTGATATTTATTTATAAATTAAATAAGGGTCCCGATTTTAGTTTAAATTCAATTAAATGTGGTTGAATTTGATCATGTCAATCAGGAAGAATATAAAATTAAGTTTTAAAGAACATTTCATTTAGAATTTTTACTTGCTCGAGTGGTCATCAAAAAGCTTACTCTGAATTTTTCTTTTAATGGAGGATATAAGGGAAACCATCTAAATTCACAAGAAAAATAATAATTATTGAAACTATGTGAGTAAAGTGTCTGAAAATACTTATGGATTTTTGCCATTTGAGCATCATTTCCATTCTCCTCGCTCTTCCAATTAAACCCCGATAAATTTGGTGTGTGGTGTTTCTTTTGTGTTATATGCTTTGTACCCCTGCCAAAAGTTTATCTCTTACTTTTATTTTATTTATTTTTTAATCATGGATAGCCTTCTATATTTATTGATTTTGTTTTATTTTATTTAGATCTTTCATTTAAATTTATGGACAGGAGAAATTGTTATTAATCTTATTTATATTTTATTAATTAGGCCCGAGTTATGGAAGGCGTGGACCACAACCTCGCTCTTGCTGCTGAAGTTTTTGACCAGTTTTGTTCAGCCACCACTTTCAGATCAGTTCTTGGACACTTCAGACATCTCTGTGATCTTCTTCAAATTAGACCTACCAACTTTAATCAGTTCTATCCCAAACTTAAGGTAATTAAAATAAGACAATAGCACATTAATGTCTTGTATAAAGATTTCAGAGAGTCAAAAGTATATTTCATTTGTATTTTTTTTTAAATATCAGAACAAAATGGTTCAATTTTTTCTATTTTCAGAAAATGTCAGTTGTTAGATTGGAGCATTTATGTATTATGCACTTTTATGATAACACTCTAAGTAAATATTCATTTAGTTTTGATTATCAAAGAATGCTACATACTAATGTTACCATATAGTGTAAGTTTTATTTAGTAGTAAGCTGAGTGTTTTGCTATCCTTGTTCATGCATACGTGGGTGTGTGATTTTTTATAATGGGCCTTACTTTTAGTTTCTCTTTAGTAGGATCTGAGAAGGATTCTAAAAAATAAAATACAATTTAAAAGTCTTGTTGTAATACGATGGATTTTATCAGCTTTATTTGCAGGATATATGAGAATAAGTATTCTAAAAACATATGTTCAATTTTGGAAATTAAATTGAATGTGTACATTTTAGTCATAATTAAAGTGGTGTTATGTGTCTTAGGGAAAATATACCAGGTTTCTTGGTCCCAGATGCCTGCTTCTTGTGGCCATTTGAATAGCTAAAAAAATATTTTATTCTATTAATTTAATATTTTAACCATCGGATGAAATTAGAAATTATATATTTTTTTATACAAAATATTTTTATATCCATGATATTTTTATTTAACAAGCCAGGAGTTTAAACTGAGAACAATAATATAGGTGGCTTAAAACAAAGTTCTACTGCAATGTTTTATGACAAAAGAAGACATTTTATGAACTGAATAAGATAATGGGCAAGAGTTTTTTTCTTTTTTTTAAAGTGTTATTTTAGTGTTAGGTTGCTATGCAGTAACTATATGTTTGTCTGTTTGCTTATCAGTAAGTGTGCAAACAGAAAGCTAATTCTGGTTGGGGGTATTAAAAAAGCTGAATATGGGGTTGTATCTCTAAACATATTCATTGCCCTATATCAACCTTTGAGCAAAACTTGTGTGTGACATTCTTTTCCTCACTACCTCTTTGCTTGAAGAAATTCTAGTTTATTGTGATTTTTTCAGTAATAAGAAATCTTAACAAAATTACATTAAAACTAAATAATATATAAAAAATGAAACCCATACAGATTTTTTAATTATATAAAAGTGATTGAAAGCTACAGTTGTAAGAATGAACCCCAAATGTGGAGTGGAGTACATTTTAGTTAATATACTCTTGTAGATAACTGTGTTATACTAAACCTAGTTTCTATGAGACAATTGGAACCTGAGGACAAGACTTCCCTAATGTTGGCTTCTAATCTGCTTTTGTTCAGAACTTGTTTTACCTCTTTTCAAAATCCAAGAGGGCTTAAGATGCTCTTTGTGCATTGCAGAAGGCATGACAAAAAGTCCTCAGGTTAATTCATTACTGCCTGAACAGTTACTCAATGTCTAGGGGCTAAAAAAGCTATCAATCGACAAATGTAGCTGATTCTGGTTTCTTCAAATGTCATGGCTTTTATCAGTATTCACATTAGATAAATGATTGTAAACATGTGATTACTGATATATTGATGTTATCTCAAAGGTCTCCTACTTTTACTGTAGACTTTACTTGGTCCAATATATCTCCCGCAACCTATACAATTTCACATTGCAATGCTAGAAGACATTAACTTATTTTTTTTCTAAAAACTTAATACATTTTAATTGTAATTAATCAATTGTATAGTATATTATTTTCTATTTTCACAGGCAAAATTAAGATCTTGGAAAGCTCAGGCCCTTTGGAATAAATTTGATAAGAGAGCTAGCCACAAATGCTATAACCGTAGTAAAGCATGCCAAAATTTGAGGGTAAGCTTGCTGCATTTTTATATTAGTTTTTCTTTTTACTATGTCTACCGTCAGCCATTTTATATATTGATTTTTCTTTTCTCCTAGGTTTTGGTAATTGGAGCTGGGCCTTGTGGTTTGAGATCTGCCATCGAGGCCCAGCTCCTTGGTGCTAAAGTTGTGGTTGTCGAGAAACGGGACCGTATAACTCGGAACAATGTACTACACCTGTGGCCTTTTGTTATTCATGACCTCCGTGCCCTTGGGGCAAAAAAATTTTTTGGGCGATTTTGTGCTGGTGCTATTGATCATATAAGTAAGTAAAATTTATTGTGTNACCTGACTTAAGTGGTTGTTTTTGATTGCTTTATAGCTACCTATTTTTATTAATATTAATTTTTAATAAGTATTGGATTTACCTTGTAACTAATTATAAATACCAACTTGCTTACATTCATTGTTCCTGTCTGCGAGCCAAACATTCCTGACTTTTTTTATTCACAATCAAGATCTGGTCTTATTATAGTTGTCATCGAACTCTTGTCAATAGGTCATTTATAGATAGCAAACCTTTTAATTGAATTTTTTATTAACACTTTTATTTGATATTGTTCATTAGAAGATTAGTATTTCATTTTTTCTCCTTTTATATATAAAAGGAGAAAAAATTAAATACTAATCTTATTTTAGTTCCTAATCCCATATCTATTTGCAATTTTTTGTTGGTTGAATTATTTTGCATTTAATGTTTCTGGAGAGAGATTAGTGGATGTCTCAGTCTAGTTGTGTTTCCAATTAGTAGAGTTAATGATATCCCCTTTGCTATCTCCCTCCTACAACTCATTCCCTTCTACTCTAATTATGCTTACTCTGATTCTGTCATAAGATTTCTTATTGTCCTTAGCATGGTTCCCATAGCTTATTTATAGTTTCATACTACATGTACATCATCATATAATGACCTTAAATTTGTAAATATTTATAAAATTTCTACTAGTAAATAAGAATATTTTTTAAATTAATTATAAAAATATTTCTTTTTTTTAAATATTGAGATATTTTATCACTTTTCACATTTTTGTAATCTTTGTTCTTTTTAAATTTTGTAATGTGAATGCAATAGATGTTTAATACATAAATGAAAAAATATATTCATTTTTTCATACATAGTATCATAATATTGAGGGACTAATACAATATAAATCCTCTTATCCTGGAATATTAGTGCCTCAGAAGGAAAAGATAAATTTACTTATTTACTTTAAAAACAATAATGATCAAAATCTTAAGTGAAAGACACTGAACATTACTATAAGTTAAGATTAAAATGTGATAAATGAATTTAAACTTAAAATTTTAATTTGAACACTTTAAAGAATATTGTTTTGAACTTTCCTCCACGGAACTCCTCCAGGTTTTTTAAATTTTAAAAATTGTGTACTGTAATATAAATTAAACTTGAAAATACTGTTTCAAAACAGAATGAATCATCTTATGATGAACACCTTCTCTAGTGTGCCATGGGTTGAGAATAAATAAATCTTTAACATGTATTTCCCCCTTAGGCCTATGAGGCCTGTTGGGGGTAATTTTTTTTTCTTAATTGTTATTCAAAATTTTTATTTAAAAATGAGAGAATGAATAAAATAAATATTCATTCAGAATTTTTTTTTTTTTTACAATTAAGCCCTTAAGCCTTAAAATGTGGTTCTTAAACTAGTATATACTTAATATGATATTATTATTTCCGGTGAACCGCTAACAAAATAAAATAGGCCTTAGTATTAATTCAAAATTATTTTATAAACAGATCTGACAGGTTGTTCAATTAGTTTTCTGTTCTATAAGAAAAACACTTATTTTATGGTTTGAAATACACTTCATTATTCAGTATAGTCTCCTGGGACATTAATACACTTGTTCCAACAAGATTCCAATTTATGAATTCCATCCCTGAACTAAAAATCTGGAAGGGCTTCAAAATACACTTCCACAGCTGTTTTGACCTCATCATTTGATGAAAACGCTTTCCACTCATGAATTGTTTTAGGTCTGTAAACAGATGGAAGTCACTAAGGATCAAATCTAAATACAGAGGATGTTCCTACAATTCGAACATTAATTTATGGACTCTAGCCATTGTCAAATTGCTCTTTTGACACAATGCTTTGTCCTGATAAAAAAAAATTGTTTTCTTCTGGATACCAGGTCTTCTTTCATGAATTCTTTTCTTCAGCTAGTCCAAAATTTTACAGTGATAATCAGAATTTTTCGCTTTATCAGTTTGCAAGTAATCCACAAACAAAATTCCTTTCACATCCCAAAATGATGGCCGTATCATCTGCAAAGGTAGCACAGAGAGTATCAGCGGTTGTTGGAAAGTCGGAAGTATAAATTATATAGAGGATGAGTCCGAGCACACTGCCCTGAGGAACTCCCGCTTCTACAGGGCAGTAATTAGAATAATCTGACCCCTGTCAGACCCATAAAAATCGGTTGGATAAATAGGAGCGAATAATTAGAGTATTTGGGAGGATGCACTTCAGTTTGTATAGAAGCCCCTTGTGCCAGACACAATCAAAGGCATGTGATTTATCCAGAAATGCACCCACACTATACTCTTTATTCTCAAGGGATAATGAGATACAATCTACAACACGAAACACTTGTTGGGATAAAGAGTCATGAGGGCGGAACCCAAACTGATGATTGGGGATAAGATTATTAGACTTTTGAAAAGATGGGGAGCAGGCTGATAAGACGATAAGAGGAGAGATCTTCGGGTGGTTTGGGAAAGAGTATTATTGTGGAATATTTCCAAAGTAATGGGAAGTAAGTAAGATGGAATATATGTCAGGAAGATGAGAGCTTTTTGAGGAAGGTGTCTTAGGATTGTGGAAATGATGAGGTCATAACCGGGAGCCTTATTTTTGGGTAGACTGGATATGAGATACTTTACTTCAGAAGGATTGATGGAATTGGGTTGCAAGGATAGAGGAAGAGGGCATTCAAGGAATAGAGCCAATGTCGTTGTCTGGATCTGAATGAGGTGTAAAGGTGTTTTGGAGATGAATTGCAAGAAGTTTGGATTTTTTATTATCTGACGAACGTTGTTTTTATCTGGTTGTTTTTTATTCTTGAGTATTCGGGCGATCTTCTCTGTTGTCCCTTTAACGTAGGGGATGGTCACTTGTCCTCGGAATTCTTCTGCTTGCCACTCTTCCCTGTTGTATTGCCCATTTCTCTTCCTCTGTTGCGGTCGTAGCCATTCTTCATGAAGGCGGTCTTCGAATGTCTTCTTTCTCTCGGCAGTTGTGCTGTTTCTGATAGTATCTCCGCTCTGTTGAGTAGAGTGTTGATGACTCCTTTCTTCTGAGCCGGATGGGGGTGTGAAGTGGCATGCAAGTATCTGTCGGTATGGGTGGGTTTCCTGTAGACTGAGTGGCTCAGGAGGTGATCCTTCTTTTTCACGAGGACGTCCAGGAACGGTAGTCATCCTTCTTCGAGTTCCATGGTGAATTGGATTTTCTCATGCACGTTGTTCAAGTGTTGTAGGAACCCTTCTTGGCTGTCTTGGCCGTGTCTCCAGATGACAAATGTGTCGTTGATGTACTGATACCAGCAAACCGACGCTTGTGCTGCAGAGTCTTGAGCCCTTCGTTCGAAGTCTTCCATGTACAGGTTGGCTGCGAGTGGACTTAGTGGTGATCCCATGGCTGCTCCTTCAAGCTGAGAGTAGTAGTCTCCGTTGTAGAGGAAGTAGGTTGATTGGAGACAACTTGGCCTGATTAAATTCTTCTTCTGTGAGGAGGTTCTTCATCAGGTTCAGAGTTTCTTCAATGGGGACCTTGGTGAAGAGGGACTTCACATCAAAGCTAACGAGGATGTCATGTGCTTCAATTCTGATGTCTTGAAGAATGCTGATGAAGAGTTAGGAGTTCCTAATGTGGTGTTCAGTGTTACCGATGTGAGGCTTCAGCTTCTCTGCGATGTACTTCGCTATGTTGTATGTTGGTGAACCGATAGTCGAGATGATGGGCCTCATGGGTATGCCTTCTTTGTGTATCTTCGGCTGTCCGTAGAGTCTTGGCGGGACGGGGTCTGATATCTTGAGTGACTTCCTCTTCATCTGTTCGTCGTTGCTTGAGTTGATTATTGAGATGATCTGCTGGTTGATGGTCTTTGTAGGATCTTTCTCAAGCTTCTTGTAGGTGTCGTCATCGAGGAGTGCCTGCATCTTCTCCACTCTCTGCTTTTGAATCTTTTATCAAAGGAAGATTGGGACAAGATTGACCACCTCACCTGGGAAGCAGCTCAGCGGGACTTCCTCAAACTCACTGACTCGCAAAAGAAGATATTTAGAAAACTCATAGCATCGAAGACAACTCTCAACAACATATATGAAGACTCTTTAAAGAACAGGGAACAACAGGGAAGATGGATACTGACTCAACAAGAACTGGAAACCAGCGCTTGTGGACAAGAGGATCCAGCCAATCACCAGTGACCAGCTACCTGACTACTCCGGAGACCAGCCACCGGAAGACAGGATCAACCAATGGAAAGACAGGTTTCGCCCAAGGACCGGACCCCACCGGGTATAGTACCCCTGGATTTGAAGACAGCTCTCATTCTCCATTCAGCCCTGAAGAAGCCATCACAAGATGTGCGAAAGCTCAGCAATTATCGACAACTTGACAAGGTCCAACCTGGAAGAAGAAACTGTACATATTCCAGATAATTTCCCAGTCTTATTTGTCCGATTTTGCTCAATAATGTACTTGGTCTTTCACTTTACATTTAAAAATAACATGCATATTTCATTAAGAAAACAACTAATAGTGGCATTTAGGCCATTAAGTAAAAAAAAAATACAGTTCAGTTAAGCCCGCTCTTCTAATTGTTTAGTTTCGCTGTATATTGCTTTAAATATATATTTTATCAATAATTTACCTGATAAACCTACATTGTTTCATTTCTCTAAACTCAATATTGCTCACTCTTCATATAAAAAGTTTTCCACGTGCATTTAGAATACTAGAAATCATCCATTACTTTTGATCCATTTTTTCTCAAAAGCAAAATTTGCATTTAACAGCTACATAATGAATTTCATGAAGTGAAAATTAAAACTATGGCATGTAGAGCATTGACAGACAGACACTATACACTATATAAATTTATATACATATTTTAGTAACTAAATTTTTATTAGTTTTTAGTTTTATTTATTATAGTTTTATTTTTAGAATTGGAGAAAATATTGAAAAAAATGTTCTAAAAATCTATAACGAGAATAACTGTAATTCGTTATTTCCTCATAGGAATAAAAAAAAAAAAAAAAAAAAAATGTAACAAAAAGCTGTGTTTACAAAGTCAGTTACATCAGTCATTTCACTAATATATGAATGTATTTATTTTTTTACAGGCATTCGTCAGTTACAATGTATTCTGTTAAAAGTAAGCTGTTTGCTTGGTATTGAAATTCATGAGGGTGTTGGCTTTGAACATCTCATTCCTCCCCACCAAGATCCACAGACTAATGAAAGTGAGTCAAGTTTCATTTCTTTATCATAATAACAATAAATCATTTCTTTAAATTTTAATACTTTTTGTCTATAAAGACAGTTGAAAATTTAAAGGGAAATGATATATTTTTTTAAATACACAAAAGATGAATTAAATTTTTAATATATGAAATTAATAATTTCTTCATTAAATTTAAATTAAATGATAAATTTAATTAACAAATAGTTTAAACTATAAAAATTAATGGTAAATTAATATTAAATTATTTATTGGCATTATCAAGTCCTCATTTCATAATTTTATTAAACTAGGAATAAATTAGCCTTTATAATATATATTGTGTAATATTCTCCCATTTCTTTTGCTCTACAGTGGTGGGATGGAGAGCTGCTACAAGTCCAGCTGATCATCCAGCTTCTCAATACGAGTTCAATGCTCTGATTGGTGCTGATGGAAAAAGGAACACTCTTGATGGTGAGATTTAATAAGTGAAATTTTGCTATGGGGTTTAATAGTATACCCTACTAGTATTACCCATACTAGTCTACGAATATAAAATAAAGAATTAAATTTGCTCAATTTTTTTACTGTTCAGTATTGTTGTGAATGCAAAAGAATCATTCAAGGTACAGTTTTTCATATTTTAAGAATTCTTATTCTAAAAATTTGTTGGCTCGATGATTTGTGACAATATTATTTAGTAACTACTAAAAACTCTAAAAAATTTACTCCAAAGAAAATAATATATTTTCTATAGAGTCTAACATTTTAATTTCAGATAGCAGTTAGTTAAATAAAAGAAAGTTCAAATAAAATTATTTTTAAAAATCCACAATGCCAGGTTTGAGCCCTTATTCTTTGCAGTGAAAGTGTGGATATAAGAACAATTTGTATGTTACTTTTATAGAATTTAATGTTCTATGAAACCTGATAGAGTGGTGAGGCTAATCTTTATATTAAAAAAGAAAGAAAAAATAATAGTGAAATTGTAGTCATTAATAAATCAATAAATTTTTACCTTCATTTTCCCTCTAATGCCCAAAACATTTTTAACTTGGGAAATGAAATTTAATTAATTTCATAGCCTTGTGCTTTTAGAGGGAAGTAACTAATTGACCTGATTTATTTNTTTCATTTTAAGAATTATTAATTTGTTTTTGGTTATCTCTTTTGAAGAAGACTATGGGATGGTTGATAATAGTAAAAACAGACTTAAAATCTTTGAAATTACAGTTTTATTTTTCTGATAGGTTTTAAATTTTTAAGCAAATATATTTTAATAAATTGTGGTGTTTTGAATTTATTTATTTTCTGTGAGGTAGAGAGGAGGGAAGTTGTAAAAGCTAAGCTCCTATGTATGCCTGATGCCTAGGATCCAAGGTTCTGTTATTAGCTCTCCACTCCCTTATATTTTTATATTACTTAAATATATCCTAAACTATTAAACAAATTAATTTAATCATTTTCAGGATTTAAAAGAAAAGAATTTAGAGGAAAACTGGCTATAGCAATCACAGCAAATTTTATCAATAGGCATACTGAAGCTGAAGCTAGAGTAGAAGAAATTTCAGGTGTTGCTTTTATTTTTAATCAAAAGTTTTTCAAGGAACTAACTGCTGAAACAGGAATTGATCTCGAGAACATCGTGTATTACAAAGATGATACTCACTATTTTGTCATGACAGCCAAGAAGCAAAGCTTAATAGAAAAAGGTGTCATTCTCAATGTAAGTTTTCAATTTACAAATAAAGTATTAAATATATTTGTTGATATGAGTATTCAGAGAGAGAGAGAGTGAGTCTTTGCACGTGTGTGTGGTAGAACCTCCATGTATATCGAATTTCAAGGTTCCAGTAAAAAAATTCAATATATAGAAATTTTGATATCTGGAAACACATGAATGTATGTACATTTTTAGTTGACAAGGTTAATTTTTATCACATTGATAGGGTTTTTGCACTTTATCAACATGATAATAAAGGAAAAGAGGGATGTGATGTTGAATGTGTAACTAATATACAAATTTGATTCATTTTATTTTTTAAAATGAAATACAACAAATGAATGTATATACGTATGTATATGTATTCATATGAACTTACAAATGGCATGGTAATGTTTAATTAGGAATTTACTAACTTCGGTACATAATAAATATTTCATTACCTCAAAGAGTTACACATTATTTAAGTAAGATCTTATGTCTGTTTGTACAATACATTTAGATGCTTCATCGTAAAAATGTTTGCACTTATTTAGCTTAAAAAAATATCTCATCTGGAACATGCTCTATGAACTGTACGGCCCGACGAATAGTATCAAAAGCTGACAATATTTCGTGTTCTGATGGTCTTGCAGGTTTTTCCTCTTCGAGCTGATCATCAGTTTCCTCTTCTTCTGTTTGCTCGCTATGAACAGAGGCTAAAATGTCATCGTCGGTAGGGTATTCGGCTACCTCACTGCCAATATAGTTTTTCTCCTGCAAATGTTGCCAACTTGTGTGTACGTTATCACATCATCTTCTGCACTAGTTAGTGTTTCAAAAAAGCTGGCCTTTGAAAAACATTTTTTTATTGTAGTGGCGGTAACATAATTTTGTCAAACCTTTGCAAGCTCTTCTATGCTTGTTCTCAGATCTATAGTGGTTGAAGGGGGATTTTCAGTCTCCAGAGCACATAATATTCTTCTCAAAATCCTATTTCTGTAGGGAACCTTTAAATACCCTGGTCTAGGGGCTGCATTTTTGAGGTAGTGTTTAGTGGCAGGAAAATTAAATTTATGTTGGACAATTTTGACGACACATTAGGGTGAACTGGACAATTGTAAATAATCATTACAATTTTTCTTCTCTGTTTTTTTTTTTTTTTAAGCTTCATAACCACTCTTCAAAAATATCACCAGTCATCCAGGCTTTCTTATTAAAACTGTAATAGACTTCTAAGGATTTAACTCCTTGGAAGCACCTAGGATTTTTACTTTTCCCTATTACAAATAACCTTAGTTTTTTTTTGCCCCTCATATTCGCACCAACTAAAAGTTTCACTCTCTCTTTACTACTTTTACAGGCGTGGCAATCATCATTCATGAAAGTTAGTGTTTTATTTGGCAAACATTTATAAAAAAGGCCAGTCTCGTCAACATTAAAGATGTCCTCTGGATTATGCTCTTCTAAGATTTTTCTTAAAACTGTTTCCTTCCATTGAATGTAATCATTTTCATTGACACTTGCACTTTCCTCAGAAACCACTTTTTCCTTTAGGTTATGCCACTTCTTAAAGTTGTCAAGCCAACCTGTGTTGGCTTGGAAATCATTTTGACCTAACTGCTTAGCATATTTCAAGGCTTTTTCTTTTAAGAGGGGTCCCTAGATAGGCATGTTTTTGTCACACACTAGTTTAATCCATTTTAATAGAGCTTGGTCTATCTTATCATATTGGCATTTTTTAGAGCACTTCCTTTCAGCCCCAACAAAATTATCTGATTTAGACACACTTTCACTGTTTTTCAAAATCGTAGAAGTTGGAATGTCATATTTCTGAGTAAGATCTTTATTCCGCATTTCATTGTCAGTATCCTTCAAATGGTCAAGCTTTTCTGCAATAGACAATGACTTATGTTTTGCCATGGCACTCGTAATGACAAACAAAGAGACGCACTAACAAACTGACGTCCACACTGACAAAAAGCGGAATAGATCACCAGACTGACAATAATAAATTGACAAGCTGGCGAACTGCAAAACGGCCCAAGCAGAGGAAGGTTACAGACTGTGATTTACAGAATGCCCTGTGATTCACAGCATCACCTGTGATTAACAATCCTCAGGGTCCTTTACATTTATTTTATTTATTTTTTTATTTTTTTTCCTCTATGGAGCTGTTTACTCGCACTATTTCACTATGTCGAAAAATGTTTGATATTTAGAACATTTATCNAGAGAGAGAAAGCAACTTTATTTTTTTTCCTCTATGGAGCTGTTTACTCGCACTATTTCACTATGTCGAAAAATGTTTGATATTTAGAACATTTATCGATATATAGAAACAGTTTTTTTATGTTATGAGTTAGGGGATTTAAAGAAAATTCGATATAGAGAAGTTCTACTGTATACTCAGATGTGTTAAGGATATTTTTCTTTTAACAATAAATTATGTGTATTTTATTAGAAAGAAAAAAAGGGTCATATTTTGATACACAAATTTTTATATGTCAAGTGTGTGTGTACATTTGCTTGTATGTTTGTTTTCAATTGTTTTATTATTTTATTAATTGTGGAGAACTATGTTAAAAGATTGGACTAATAGGAATAAAGGTAATTTCTGTATTTTATAATAAATATTATTATAAAAGTTTATTAAAGTTGACTGTAATAAAATTGTGGACTTACGTTATTTATTTTCAAATCTTTAGATTTTTCTACTTCAACTATTTTTTAAAGTTTATGATTAATTCCAAGGATATCATATTGGATTCTAGGGGAAAACCATAATTATTATTATAGTTTATTGCAACTTTTATATAATCTCATGAATATGTATTATGGGTATGTGTTGGACTTACTGACAGTGTCCCTGATATTGAAGTATATTATTTTAATGAATGCAAATGATTAGGTATTTCATTTAGGTGTGGATTAAAGAATATTCTATTATTATTTTTTTTAAATATGAAACAAAGTATATAATCAAATAAAGGTTTATAAACTAAAATTATTGTCCCGCCTCAAATCTCAGGCATTATAGCAGAGAATAAAAGGAAAACAAAGAAATTTTTATTTTTCCTTGAATATGTTTTCTCAAAACCTTTGTCTTCAATTGTTTTGTTTTTTCACTTTTTAAAATCTGTAAAGTAAGTTTTTAATGATACCTTATTAACTTTTTCCTATTATTACAGGACTGCCAAGACACTGCTAGATTACTTAGTCCTGAAAATGTTGATAAAACAGCTTTGATGGAGTATGCAAGAGAAGCAGCAGATTTTAGTACGAATGGACAACTTCCTTGTTTAGAATTTGCAGTGAATCATTATGGTCAACCAGATGTGGCTATGTTTGATTTTACTTCAATGTATGCTGCTGAAAATGCAAGTCGTATGGCCGAAGTGGCTGGTCACAGGCTGTTTATTGCTCTTGTTGGGGATAGTCTTCTTGAAGTAAGCCCAATTTTTATTTTTGAATAAATAAAATAACCTTTACTATTCAATTATTCAATTAAATAACTTCTATTCAATTATTAAGTATTGAAACTAAGGAATCTATCAATTGTTAATTTATCTATAAATTTTTCAATTAATTTTTTTTTTTTTTAAATTCCCGGAGGCAAGAAGAGATACCATTGAGAATTGAACACTTGAGAAGATTGAGAAGATTCACTTGTTGAATTTTTCTATTTATGTGGTCCCATTTTTGTAATACTCACTTTTTTTTAATGTTTTACTTTATGAATAGATTAAAACTGTTGCCATACTCCCTTCTAAAAAGGAAAAAAAAATATAGAAATACCTGTAAAAACAAAAGAGAACTTTCTTCATAAGTCTCTTGGTATGTGGCACCTTATGCTATAATTTTACAATGTGATGGTGAAAGTTAAACCAATGTTTTTATTGTGTTTGGTAACTTAGGTGTGGATTAAAGAATGGATAATAAGTTTTTTTGTTTTTTTTCTGGAGATTATAGGAATATTTATCACTTTAAGTATTATAGACATGTAGCCTTTCCTGTTTCAAATAATTTTATTTGTGATCGGTTTCGGTGTCAATACACCATCTTCAGACACTAGGAACAGAATTATATCAGAGATGAATTATTTTTTGTTGATCCTATAATTCTGTTCCTAGTGCCTGAAGATGGTGTATTAACACCAAAACCGGTAGCTAATAAAATTATTTGAAACAGGAAAGACTTCATCTCTAACTCATCCTTAAAGTATTTTTTATGTTTTACAAAACCCAATAGTTTTTTTATTTTTCCCAATGTTTTATCCTTGGTTTCAGGCTGTCTTTAAGGCCACAAAAGAAAAAATACAAAGAATATAAGCAATGCCAATCAAAATTGCCAAATATTAGTTAAAAAACATTATTATGACCAGGATTGTAATAACATTATAACAGTAACTAGGTATAAAAACCAGTCAAATCCAAAGATAAAATTAAGTAGCAAAAGCAGTAACCATTTAAAAATAAATAATTCTATTTGTATTTCTAGAATGAATGTGAAATTTTAAATAAATTAAATGAACTAAATATTAAACAATGCTAAGTAATACTGTTGATTAATTACATACAAATGAGACAAGCATAAGACAAAATTATCAGCAAATTTTATGGAGGAAGAGAGAACTACTTGTAGTGTGCAAATTTACTCATATTTGAACAGTTAATAAATGTTTTTTGGATTAGAAAAATTAAAGCAAGGAATGGACGGGGGGGGGGGGGTGTAACAAGTTAATTATAGGGAAAAAGGTGTATTTTATATAAACCTAATAACCCATTACTCTCAATCATATTTGTAAATTTCTACTCGCTAAGATTAGATGCTGTAATTGTCTACTTTACTCTCCAACTTATGTTCCTTTCTTTTCAGGATAATGTTCACTCTCTCATTCAGGATAATTCTTATGAAAAAAAAAAAAATTCTTAGCCTTAAAAATCCCTAACAAGTTTATCTAGTGGTAAATTTCAATGGTATCATGTTCTTAGATACTCTTCTTAAAATAGGGCTAATTGATTTCCCTTTTAACTTTTTCATTCAATTAGAAGTCAAATCATTATTTAGCATGGCATTAACAGAAACTACTTAAAACAAATTTCTAGTATTGTGAAAATCATTTCCTTGTAGATTGCTGTTTTTGTTTGTATTTTATTTAATTTAAAAAACTTATTTCTACAGACTAGTAGAAAAAAATCCAAGAACCAAATTTGTTAATCAGCTATCGTGAATATATATTCTGGTTATAACCTTACTTAAGTTTTTTTCATATATTTATTATTAAGGTGTGGGTTAAGGTAAGGTAAAGTATAGGCAGACTTGTAAGTGGGATTTTAAATTTGGTGTTTTTATAATGAAAACTATGAATTTGAATAAAATAGACAATTTACAATGTTTCCCTTTTTATTTATTTATTATTAATAAATGATTTATATGATCAACAATTTTCAGCCATTTTGGCCAACAGGCTCAGGTTGTGCTAGAGGTTTTCTTAGTTCCATGGATGCCTGTTGGGCTCTGAGGTCCTGGTGCCTTGGTGCACATCCTTTAGAAGTGATTGCCGAAAGGGAAAGCATTTACAGGTTGCTTGGACAGACCACTCCGGAAAACTTACAACGAGATTTACAGTCATACACATTAGATCCTCATACAAGGTTTGTTTAAATTGAATATGGTCAGTTGTTATTATTTTAGTTCCCATTTAGGTCAATATATTTTCTTGGATGAATTTATATGCGTAGCCTCAAAAACTAAATTATTTATTCCTTGATGTCTTAGCAGAAAAACATTAATCCTAAAGATCTAGAAATGTAAATCTTAATTGCCTTGATTAACTTACTAGTTATAATAACAGAAGTGATTGATCTTTTCCATTTACAATTAAGGTAGTATATGCCACCAAATAAAAATCAATTAATAACATGTCCTCTTCCTCTGGTCCTTTTTTTCCATTTGGAGATTTCTGAAGAGCACCTTCATGAAGAATAGCTACGAATCCAAAGGTTCAGAGGAAGAGAACACGTAAACAAAATAGAAATGAACTAGTCACCAAAGTCAGAGGCCTTGCTGTTAAAGGAACAACAGTAATAATTGCCTAGATCCTCAAGAATACTAAATCAGAACTACATAAACAACTGACAATAAAATACTCATACCTTATACTCTCCGTTTTCATTGGTTTCTGTACACCATCTCCCGTTGGCGAGCGCTTTCGGACATTGTCCATCTTCTGGCCGAATACATACGTTCACTGTCACGGTCTGTATTCAAC
>KZ808165.1:177509-204353 GCA_000696205.2 Oncopeltus fasciatus | reverse complement strand
TTCGAGTTTAAGACGAAGTTCTCGTCTTTCTCGTAAGTTAGGCTCTCGCTAGTGAAGAGGGAATTGAGTGAGATATCTAGCTGGTCCTTGTGGTGTAACGGTCAGCATACCAGGCCCGGATAGCAGGAGATCCAGGTTCGATTCCTGGCGAGGACAGATAGATTTTTTTATTTTGTTCCCTCTCATGAATTGTTTATAATTTACGTGGGATAAAAAACCACAACCAAAATAAAATATTTAGTAATTTACATTGCTTGGAGGCATTGAAAAGAAGATTTTACTTAAAATTATAAAATAAAGTGGGAAAAAAAGTAGAAAGTAGAAAATGGTGGGACCATAATAATGTATGAATAAGGAAATATTACAGAAGTGATAATTATACTTATAAAACCATCAGACTTCTCGCAGAATTATACTCCCCTGCTATCAATGACAGACAAGGCAAAGACTAAATAACTTCCTCCTCTGGAAAAATTTTCCTTATTTTAAAATAATTTCAATAATATCCTATTATCTCATTATCTGTGTTCATCTCATTTAGAAGGTTTATAACTTCTTTTGATCCATGTTACATCGCCCTCTACATCATTTTTCCAGATTTATTTTCTTTCATTACTTTCATCTTACCTACGTGAACCTAAATGCATCCATTGATCTCTGCTGCCCCTTTCTCTTTTGAAAATATCCTCCTTTCCGAATCTCATTCTTTATGATTACTTGTTGGCCAGGCTTGCGAGCAACTCCCTCCCATGATCATTAAGTATTTGTGTTTACTCATTTACTAAATTTATGATTTCAAATAGAATATATAATGTCATTTTTTTTTCCTTTTCCTATATATTTATATTGTTATTGCAGTTACGCTATCTACTCGTGATTCTTCAGTTTTCTAATTCTTTAACTTTGAAGATGACTTACATTACAAGCCATAATGGCAAAAAAATGATATTGTATTTCTTTTTAACAAGAATGTATCTTATGTAAAAGGTAACTTGTTTCTTAAATCCTTCATGACCAAATCACTATTGATTTGCTTATACACTTCTGGGTCAGTTACTTCTTTACTTTCTATATGACCTTATAGAATGTAGAAGCCAGTTGGAGAAGGAGAGGAAAAAATATTGAGGGGAAAAATTCTTGAAAGAATAGCTAGCTGAGATTATCAAAATTCAAAACAGTGAAGAATAAAGAAGCCAGAAAAGACTTATTGAGAAACTAAGACATAAAGAGGAACTTATTGAAGTAGACCTTAAAGTCCTCATGGAAAAGTAGCCAATCCTCATGAGGGAAATTACTCACTGGTTATTGTGGCTAACAAAATCTCTTGCATTAATCAAAATATAGTATCTAGTAAGCACTAGAGTTTTAAATTTTTGTGAAAGTATTATGTCGTTCAATATGAAATCCACTAATTTAAATATATATGTTTATTTACAATAGTATTACTTGAATATGGTGTTCGTTTGTTTTTCACAGAATGTCATCCTGATACTCTTCTCCACTGGTTAAAACGCCAAATAATTCATTACGAATCAGTGCCGCCAATTGAAGATCTCACTTTATCATTCAAGAGTGGTTTAGCACTTTGTGCCATTGTACATAGATATCGTCCGCATCTCATTGATTTTACATCTTTAAATCTTGAAGACGTAGCTAAAAACAATCAACTTGCTTTTGATATTTTAGAAAAAGAAGCAGGAATTCCTCCAGTAAGTATTTGATTGTTAATATTATTATTGTATCCATGTTTATTATATGTTTCTCAAAGTGTAGTTTAAGCCATCTTAATTTAGTTTCAACGAAGATTTAATTTCTCAAATCATATCAATTCAATTGATTGGACTTCAGTTACTCATCCTTAATTATTTTCTTCGTGTTTTCCATTTGTTTATGAATCCCATGATGGTCCACTTTTCTTCTTTTTTTTTTTCTTTTTTATGGGAATATATATTTAAAGTCGTGATATTATTTTCTATTTAATTTAAAGGATTGTTGTACCATTTTTATTAATTAGCAAATTTGAGGTTATTCTTGGTTCACTGCACCATGTTACTTACATACAAACCTTTATGTGTATGTACAAAAACTCTCAACTTAATAAATTCAGACAGCAGTTAATACATAAATATAGTATTTTTCTGTAATATTACAAACTTTATGTATTACATAACTATTTATTCCTTCACACTTGTAATGAAGTTTTTTTACTTAAGTACATTAAATATATGAATTTTTTTATATTACACAGTAATGGCATTATCTACCTTTATACTGATAAGCGAATATGTGCATTTTAAAAATATTTTTTATTATTACTATAAAAACATGATACTAGTTGTACAGAAATATATGAGAAGTGGTTTTAACTAGAATATATATTGACCATCCCCCATTCATGGATACCTCATTACCAAAAATTTAATTTTTTTTTCTCACAAATTTTATTTATTAGATATAAAAGAAGCATGTAAATATTTTATGTTAAATTTATTTCATAAAGAAGTTGAGAACATTCTCCAAAAAAGGTCTGGATATTCCTAAATTCTCTAGTTTGTATTTTTAATTATTTTAAGTATTTTGAGATTTTAGAAGGGGGTATTGATCTACCATGGTGGGAAAGAGAAATTAGATTAATATAGGTATTAGATCGACGTGTCTTTAATTAATTGGGTTTAGGTGGGCATTTCTAATGGTTATAGGGAGAGAGGGGTTATTAGCTAATGCATATTTGGGTTCATTCTATTGTTATAAACACTTTTATATACAGGATTATTTGGTTGGGTGAGTAGTCTGCTAAGATATTAACATTCGAGTTTTAGTCTTAGAAATTTCAAAGGATAGATGCTGGACTCAGCATATAGGACTCCACTTGTGCGGAATGCACCAGTGGCACTTCTGGTGCTAGCTTTGTGAATAAAGTCCAGTTTATTCAAATTCTGTGTCTTAGCTGGTCCATATACAATGATTCCATTTTTGGTCTCGCAATCCTGGCACTGTGAGTTCAAATCTTGCCCTTGGCAAGTATTCTATCAGGAAGTAAAAGCTTGTCCTGAGCCATGGATGTTTAGAATGAAATAGCAACCTGTAGATAACACCCCCCTCCATGACCATAAGTGGTTGAAAGGGAGGTAGCACATTAAATATAAAAAAAAAAGTACAAATTCTGAAATTTAAGGAAATGTCTACTTATCGCTTTCTTGCGTCTTAAAAGATAAATGTCTAAAATAAATGAAAATATTAAATCCACACAATATTTTTGACGCCCATTGACGCACCCCCTTGAGGAGTCAAAAGTCAACAGATAGGCCAATAATATTGGACGGGGTTTAAGCCCCCTCAATGATANAATATTTTAATTTTTTTTTTTTCTCCTTTAAAATAATTTAGTTATTAACTTTACAAGGTTTCTTATAATACTACTTTAATACTTTAAAATATTAAAGTTGTTGAAACTTTTGAGAATGGGATATCATCACCAAGCAGAATTGAAAACTTAGTTAACATTAATATTCTGATAGTTATTTTTTTATTATTTATAAATGTGTCTTGAACTTCTGTATCCAGTCTAAATATGTTATCAGTGGTCGACCTCTTTTCCCTGAAACCTTGTTATTGGTTCAGGAATTATTTTTCCTCTAGCAACCAAAGTAGGCACTTGCTAACTATTTGTTCTAAATAAGCTGTTGGTTAATAATTATAATTGGAGGGATTGGCCCTGTTTTTTGTTGTTTTTTTTGCCAGATTAGGACTTATTATTTAGGGAGTTGACAATTCTTCTGGTATTACACCTGCAGTGAAGATAATATTTTAGAAGTAGAGGATAGACTGCAGTTCTGTTCTGGGCTAGTGGTTTATGACAAACTTTCACATAAATTACATTGTATGCAAAACCATCAGGATCTGGTGTTTTGCTTTTGAGCTTTTTGATGGCTATTTTAAGTTCTTCTTTTAAAGGATGACTGTTTTATACCTATTGAGTTAAAGCATAGTGGATACTTTTCTTTGTAGCTAATATAATTTACTATATTAAAAAATATAATTTACAACCGTTTTAATTTTTCATATACTAATCTAGTATCATTTGATGTTCACAATTACCAGTGTTATAAATTACTTATGACTAATAATTCCATTAATATTCTTTCCATAAAACACTGCATTGTTTGTTTATATTTTGTATTTATTGCCTTAAAGAAGAATATTTTTCTCTTAGGTTATGACTGGTGAAGAAATGGCAGAATGCATGGTACCCGATCGGCTCAATATGCTCTCTTATTTGTCTCAGGTCTATGAAGCTTTCAGGGGAGAAATACCTCATATTAAACATCCAAAACTTGTAAGTATTTTAGAAACATTCAAGAAAAAAAATGGATTTAGCCATATTTTGTTTTCCTTTTTTCTTAAAAATAACTAAGCTAAATAGAAACTAGCTATAATTTTTAATATTTGAAGATTTTCACAGGGCCTATACAACAAACCATTGGAGGGAAGGGAGTAACTAGAAGTTAAGCTCGTATGCAAATGGGTGATGCATAGGGGGTCCTGAGTTGTATTCCTAAATACCTTACTTATGTACATTTCATTAAAATATTTTTTTACTATTTATATTTTATTTTTTGTTTTAATATATTCTCATCATTACTATATTCATCTTATTCAACAATTTGTAAAATAAACTTCAAGTCTCTTGTGTTTATTGATGTGTATAACTGCTCTGGTGCTCATAGTTTTTGCTTCTTTGCAAAAAATATATAAATGACTTGTTGCGTGGTATTAAAATGCAAACTCAAAAGTTGATTATATTTTTTGTCTATGTAAATATATGTGTGTATGAAAGTGCGCACACATGTGTGTGATTGTGTGTGTATTTCTCAATGAAAATTGGTGTATAATAATACGATATACAAATACCTAAGATAAAGAGGCAGTTGTTAATGAGTGAAATCAACAATGGTATTGGGGGGTTAGATGTAACCTTAACTTCAATCAATAATCTATGTCTACTGAACTACATAGCAATACTCTTAAATCGTAGGTAAGAATTTTTTAATTAATTATACATGAATTATTTTATAAAATCAAAAACTGACAGTAGGGATTTACTTGAGACAGTTGTCATCTTTTTTTTTTAAGACAGTGTTTTGTTTTAAATCTGTCACCTCTTAATCAGATGTGACAGTTTTAAAACAAAACAATATTCTTCTTTTAGCATTTCATGCATGATTTTTCTAATCTATAGGGACTCTAGATCTAGTCTATAGTCTAATTTGTTCTAGTAGAAGCATTATTAATAGCATATTTATGCTAATATAACTATAGAATGTATTGTTATACTCCATTTAGATTATTAAATTTAGATTCTAACAGAACTATTTTTTTCTGGTAAAAACCATATTTTTAACAATTATTACAAAGATTAACATAGATGTTTAAAGAAAGTAATTACTAATACTAATTTTTAATTAAATAACTTAATGTTTATGAAGAGAGGATTGTCGGAAATTCGGTCATGGTAGTTGAACAATTATAAACTAATTTGTAACCAAAATAGTTTTTATTATAGCCAACATTTTGGCATGAATTTCAGGCCTTCATCAGGGCAAATAGGGTGATGGGGGGAGAGAGAGAGACCCGTGCTCAATTGAATGATGTTGCAGTCATCATGTAGATTCAGAACATCATACAAATCCCTTCCCCATCCCCCTCTCTCCCTCTTCCACCCCTCCCCTTCCACACTCCTCCTCCATCTCCCCCTCCCTTTCTCTCTTCCTTTCTCCCTCCCTCTCCTACTCCCTCACCCTCTCTATATCTCCCTCCACCCAGCCTAATACCCTTGCTTTTAATTGTCTTCTCCCTTGGCATAGATTTATTATAAACTAGAAAAATAAAAATAATATAATTATTAGATGATTTTAGTTGGGGTTCGGTCAAGGTAGATACAAAAAAAATATATAAATTTAACAAAAGTGTATTTTTTTATATCCTCAGTTATGGAAATGTGAACTTTGGGACAGGACGTTCTCTCTCGTCTTCATGATAGCCCTGAAGATGGCTTACGATGTAAGCCGAAACGTTGGCAGATAATCTTTTTAAAAAATACACTTTTGTTAAATTTGTATTTTTTTTTTTTTGATCTACCTTGACCGAACCCCAACTAAAATCATCTAATAATAATATCTACGGTCAAAAAACTCTCCATTTGGAAAAATAATATATTCCTTCACCAATAGTGGAATACTACTACTGTTAAGAGAACTTTTAACGTCTCTACACCATCCTCTGACAGAACAGAGGCAGCAACTCGAAGAGAAGTTATCTTGTTGAGTTACTCAGTCCATAGAACCAGCCTCTAAATCTCATCAGTGTTAGGGCCTTATCAAATCTAAATTGATGGTCTAAACATGAACACCCATTATTGGTGAATGAATATTGTTGAAATAGTATTAAATGTATTTGTTCACCATTAGCTTTACTTTTAGTCTTACCGCTAGTTGTTTTAAGTATTAGCTCCTTAAAGTTGACAGTTCATCTGAATGATCAAGCTATCTCCCCTAAGCTGCCTAATTATTAAAGAAATTATATTTGCTGAAAGGTGTGTTATAACCAAACTGGTTGTACAATCTAAAATGATTTTTTTAGGTTTAATATTTCAGTATTATTGAATCACCTATTTCCAATTGGCCTAAGAATGTAATTAGTGATTTGGCTTTTGTATATGGAAAACACATGGTTTTTAATAATATAAGTGATATTTTATTATTTAAATTTGTTAAATTTGCAGTGTTTTGTAAATGATTTATAATAGTATGACATATTAAAGAGAAGGTAATTATAATTATAATTAGGAAAGCACTAACAGATGCTTCATTGAAAGTATTCATCATAATTCGTGATATTTTTTATTGAATAGATAAATCCTCTTTAGTATTATTGTTAACTTCTTATGGACAAAGTTTCTGAGTTTCATTTAATGTAAGATAGAACAAAGACCTTTAAGTGTAAATAAAAATAATCCCTATTAGCTAAATTAGCTCTTTAAACAGTTACTAAATTTGTTTCTATATTTTAGGAAGAAACAGAAGAAGAAAAACATCAAACTATCAAAAGTAGGGAAACTCGAATACGAACGCTTTCACAGTTGAATTCTTCTCAGAAGATTTCTCTTCTTAGTAGAATAGCGAACAAACCTCCAAGAAAGAGAAGAAGTCATATTAGCACTGTAAGTTGTATGCTCACATGTTCAGATTTATTTTACGAAGTTTAATTTGGCAAATTTATTACGCTCAGAGTGTTTCTAGTTTAAAGTGGGGGGGGGGAGTTATTTTGTAGGGACTTTGACAAGCTATTATGTTTGACTTTTGGAATTTATTACATTAAATATTACGGAGTATAAATATTAAGAATTTTGGAACCTTAATAAGCATTTATACTTTTTTATGGCAAATTGTGATTTACACTAAAATATTCATAAGTGAAGTATTTTTTATTAATTTTTTAGTGTAACTCACATTTTTTTAGTACAAATTTCAATTTTAATTTCTCACTAACTTACAATGTAGATTTTATAAATTCCCTATGGATAACAAAAAGAGTTTTAAAACAAGGTAAAATGTAAGTAACCCATGTTTAATATTTAAATTAGCTTAAATATGGTTTTTTGAACATTTCATTCAGCTTTAAATTTGTAAGTAACTTCTATCCAAAAATTTAAAAAGTGACTTTACTCCTTTTTTGTGTCCAAATGCCAGAGAAAAGATCTGAATTACTTTTAATGTAAGAAAGAACAAAGAACTTGAAGTGTAAATAAAAAGAATCCCTATTAACTAAATAAGATCTTTAAACATTTACTCAATTTGTTTCTATATTTTAGGAAGAAACAGAAGAAAAAAACATCAAACTATCAAAAGTATAGAAACTCGAATACGAATGCTTTCACACTATTATATACACTGTGTTAAATACATTTGTTATTATTAGTCTCACTTTTGTTCTCTTTTCCTTGCAACTAATATCATAATGAGTTATTTTCAGGTTATTTACCCTAGTCAAAATTCAGAATAGATAAGTCCTATATTGTCTGACTGTTATCTTTTTAAGGATGGATTTTTTAATGAGCTGAGCTTTTTTAAAATTTGTATGATGTTCCTAGCCTTAAAAACAAACATGTCAAACATGTTTGAGCCTATGGTCAGATAATCGAAGATCAAGCTAAAATAAAATCATGATTGACATTATAGCTTCTTCTTTTAAATCAGGGGCCTTTCTATAACTAATATTAATTATTTTATTTCTGGGTGCCAATTAAATCAAACTTGGAACTATTACTTTCCACAATTAAATCGTTAAAAAAAAAAAAAAAAATCATATATACTACTACTTCGGTTCATGTGAGAGGAGCTGCCTTGAGGTAGCCACTCTATTACATACATGTAATCTACTTGGGCAAGCTTTTATTTCCTAATAAAAGCCTGATCAAGAGTGATACTTTAACCCACAGTGCAGTAATGGGAATGGCGCATGGATATCATGCAGGCTAGGTCCTCATCCCTAGGTTAAAAAACCTCAGTTATTGCTTAAGTGTGTGCCAGTGAAAAAAACGAATCCTAGTTTACTTGAATTAGTGCACACAATCTTATCATAAAATAAGTCAAGGAATGTGAGAACTGAAAAATATTTGTTAGCCCTTGAGAAAAAACCATATTAACTTTGAGATTCATAAACTATTTTTTTTTTTTTTGGTTTATTTGATTTTATCAATATTATAAATGAAAGTTTTCCTTAGGAATTGTTAGCTGCTGAGAGAAAAGAGTGGTTAGAGCGTTTTGAGACTGCTCGTAGTGAAAGGAGGGCCCAGTATGCTTTGCAAGAAGCCGAAGAGTGTTCAGAACGCTCTCAGAGACTTGCTGAGCTCAACAGAATAAGACAAGAGAGGAAGGAAAGACAAAACGAAATAGAGCAAAACCGTAAAGAGAGAATCATGAAACGGCAGTATATGAGGCATGTCATGAATAGGCAACTTGTAAAGAGCATGACTATGCTCTCAGCTAATGCTAAAAATGAGAAAGATGAGCCATTTGAAGACTATTCTCTTTTTGTCTACAGAATGACTGCACCAGATTTTAAAGATAGAGTTAAACATCTTGAAAATAAATTATTATACCCAGTAAGCCTTATGTGATATGTGTTAGTTTGCAAACTAAATTATTTGTCTATTTACTTCCTACTGATTTCCTTGTTCCTAATCTTTTCAAGTAACAATGAATGGAGTGAGTTTCTGTCATAATTAATGCCATTTTGCATGTTTTTGATTTCATTTGTTTTTCAAAGCTACTTATAAAAAACAAAACAAAACAAAAACAAAAAATTTTGCTGTGTAACTTAAACTGTTTAAGCACTTTTTTCTTTGTAGGCTTCTAACTTTCTTTTAATCTATAAGAAACTTTGAGCAATCCAGGCTTGCCAATCTTCCTCATCAGAATTAATAAAATCCATTGTACTTAATACTTCTTTTTACTGAAATAATTATATAAAAAATTTTTTTATTATTTCATCTCAATTTTCATCTTCACTGTCATTTTAGGATCGAGAGAATCGTCCTTTAGAAGAATTAAGAAGGGTAACTGCTGATCCTGACAAAGAATTTTCTGGCCGAGTTAAAGATCTAGAAGCAAAATTAAGGGGAACCCATACTGATAAGAAGCCAAAGGACTTGCTTCGAGCAATAGGTAATTACAGATGAGCTCTTATTTAATAAAGAAGTTGGAATTAGTTAAATTGTATTTTTTTGGTTATTATTATGGTCATTATTGTCCATTATTATTTTATAAAAATAAGAAGTAAACTTATGAATTATGATATTTTTATTTATGTTTTTCTTTGACTTGAAAATTGTAAGTTCTGGAGAAAACCATAATGGAACGACTGTTTCATAAACAAACATTGAATTTTTTTAAACATTAGTTTTTGGTGTATGTTTTTATATTAGGTAGATATTTTGAAAGTCTGAATAACAGACTATTTTCTTATTATCATACCTTCTATTATCCGTCTTCATTGGTTTCTACAAACCATCTTCTGTTGGCACTTTTGGACATTGTCCATCCTCGTGGCCAAATAGATAAGTTCACTGTCACTGTACAAACGTAGTTGAATTCAGACAGTGACAGTGAACACATGTATTCGGCCATGAGGATAGACAATGTCCAAAAGCGCTCGTCGACAGAAGATGGTTTGCAGAAACGAATGAAGACGGATAATAAAAGGTATGATAGTTCTATATTCATTGGTAGTGATAATAACCCTTTAAATTATTTTCTTATTGATCGGGGTGCTACATTTCTCAGGGTTATTGCCAATGGAGGCAGTAGCAAAAACTGAAGTAATAGTAGTAAATTGTGATCACCAGAAAGAGTTATATATAATTAAAAGGAGAGCATGCCTAATTATGAACAAATAGAGGGCTTGATACATTCAAAATTGAGTCATAATAATATGTTAACTTTATGAGAAAAAAAAAATGAAGAATTGAATCTTAGTATTTTAAACTAAAATTATACGAACTATATGTGCTAGTCATTGTCAAATTACTGAAACTTTTTTTTTTCAAATTCAAATGGGCAGGGCACTTTTCTTGTATGGATGACAATGTGATCCTCAAGAAAAGTATTTTTACTCCCGCTAGTGTAGAGGGAATGTAATGAGATATCTAGCTCGTCCTGGTAGCATAATTGGTAAATGCACTGGCCTGGATAGCAGGAGATCCAGGTTCGATTCCTGGCTGGGACAGTTAGATTTTTTATTCTGTTCCCTTGCACTAAAAATTGTTAAAATTTACGTGGGATGAAAAACCACAACCAAATAAAATATGTATTTTTACTCCATTCAATCAGAAATAGAGTAGAGCTTGACGAAGAATTATGGGAAGTACTGATTTAATGATATTTAATTATGGCCCCTGAAATCCAGAATAGTTTTCATAATGGGTTCCATTTTTCTGTTTAACTCTAGCTCTAAAATTTTAAAAAGCCTTATTACTACTTGGCAGATTGGGTTCAGTATGAATACGGCATCAGATTTGTTAAAATTTGAACTCAAGTCATATATATTATTATTTTATAATAAACATATGAAGTTGTTTTAAATTAGCTTGCTGTTTAAATATTAGTTAATTATTAATTGCCTTTTAATTAAAAAATTAATTAATAGGTAAATTACAATAGATAGCAATGACAGAAACTACTGCTTGTTTATTACGTGATTCCTTTGTCTCCCTGTGTGTAAGTGGTCTCTCACTATTATGATTTTGAAAATTGAGTACATTAGCAGAAAACTAATAAGTCTGCAATTACTATTTTACTGTATAATATACTAGTAACAATTTTTTATGAAGCATATGCCCTCAATTTTACATACAGAAACTTTTCAATATTTATATTTATTATTTAATTATAATTTCCCTCAGTTTTGTACAGATATCAACATGCTATGCATCAACCATGCTCCAAAAAAAAATTTAAAAAAAAATTAATGGTTCTATGTGCCATAATTAACATAAAAAGTTTATTGTAATACAAATTAATGGTGTAAATGTAAAATGTATATTTGAGGTTCTCACTTTATAATAGGTGTTCACTATTATTATGGTATAAATGACATTTGTATTTGAGAAGTCTTATTTTGCAAATTATGCAAATTTAAAAAAAAATTATTTCATTTAGCCTTCTAACTTTTAAATTGGGTCAAAGAATTCCTTTCTAGATTTTAATAATTTTACTGATGATTATTGTTGCAATTGCTTACTTGGACTTGTCAACTGAACTTCACACTGGCATAAAAAGTTATTTTGTAACAGAGTAACTTAACTTTTCTCAATTTAAAAAAAAAAAAAAATATGATCATCAATACATCTTGTTTAAATAATTAAAAATCGTTTAGAAAATGTTATTAATTTAAAAGTTTAAACAGTTTTTTCAAGGAGGTGTAATGAGTTCAGCTCATACACTACTCTTTTCTATCATTCGATACATTAATAAGTCATTATCTAATCAAGATATTGAAAATAAGAGTTGTCCTTGTCACAAGTAGTCTTCAGTTAAACTTCATGCTGTCAAGTTGTATAATCTGTCATATATAAATAATAGTTAGTTATAAAATGCTATAAAATAGTCATCAGATAAAATCTTTATGTAAATAATTTGATAAATTCATTCTATATAAGAGACTTTAAAAAATTTAACTTTTATTTTTTGAAGGAAAAATAGAGAAATCTGATTGGAATGTAAAACAAATTGAGAAGAAAATAGAAGAAAACCGCATGGGTCGATCAAGTAAGGGAAGAACTGAGAAAGTTCCAAAATGGAGTAAAGAGCAATTTGAAGACAAGGTACCTATAATTTATTTAATACTCATAGTGTATTTTTCTTTCTTGCTTTCATTAAATCTGATGAATAAAATTTGATAAAGTTTAGGATTTAAGTTCTTTCTATGACAATAATGGGTCAAACTTCATAAGTTTTATTTGGCTTTTAATTAAGGATTAAAATTTTAAAATTTACTAACCTAACAGTTACTCTTATATTGACTTTGGGTTTGTGCATTTTTAATGAAACTGTTGATCTTTAATTTTTCTTTTAGTTTTTCTATTAAGTCATTAGGATTTATTAATATGATCTTATTTCATAATGTTTAGTATAGAAAAAAAATTTGATGCAAAATTAATTTTGAAAAGTAGTTACATCTAATGAAGTGTGACCCATTGGTAAAGGTTAATGTCTGGAACTTAATATTTATACATATGAATTTTTGAATATATTGCCTTCATTAAAACTATACTCAAATGTATAATTTCATTACTTATATAGATGTATATGTGTATCTAGTTATTACATTCCATTTAATATAGTTTCATATTATAGATTCATGAAAACTAAAAAACATAATTTTTTAATAATAATGTATATGTCACAAGTGGATGTAAATAATTCTTATAAATGGATAATTAGACAAATTACCATTTAAACCTAAAGTATGCTATTAATTTATTTATTTTAATAATATTAATTATGGTGTGGGTCTCATTTATATGTCACTCTTTCAGAACAAGCAAAAAATTAAGAAAATTGAAAGATCATGTAAAAAAAAAAAAATGTATCCCCTGAATATTAGAATTCTTGGTTCTTTTTTGTTTCATACCCTCTTCTATTTTTAATATTAAATAAAACACATATGTAAATATTATTATAAATTAAATGTATTAAATTTTACTATAAATACCAAAATGTTGATGTATCATCCAAGATAACCTCATTTAATAAAAATATTTTTGTTTTTTCCTTGTCTCCACTTGAATTCACATAGATATAAGTTCAATAATAATCTTTTAATTCAGCCTCTATTTTATTTCTTCTTTTGCTGTAGCCCATAGAGTTTCAATAGATTGCATGTGCACTCCAGTTGACAGCTACAAAAAGTTCAGAGTGGAAGACAGTAAAATGTTTGAACTTGTGTCTGACAATTTTTTCTATTTTAGAGTAGGCCTTGCATGGTTATAACATTATTATTTTTTGGAGATGAATGCTTTCTTTAATGGATGCTAATAGGGTATATTCGTTCCTGTTAGGCACTGCATAGATGAAACATTATCTTGTTTACCGGCATATCCTACCAAAAACCCACTGTTGTGAATATAGTTGACCTACATTATATATTTTTCGTGTGCATCAATTCCAACAGTCATCTCATGTATTCTTGATTATGTCTTGTATATTTTAATTTCATGAGAGAACTCTTTGATGAGAGAATCTGCACATTTATTTATTAACTTTAGTGGACTAATATCATATAATCGAGTATTAATGGCACTAGTAGTATGGTTAATGTAATCACATGTTTATAGTTTGAACAATAAATTAGAGATGAGGGAATTAAACAAAAAATACTTAAATTCTTTATAATCATATATCATTTATTGTCTGTTAGAAACCTTTAATTATCAAATGAGAAATAAAATATCAATTGATTCTTGAGAACCACTTCCCATGGAAGATTCCAGTATAGAAATAGTACGAATATTGTAGTATTAAATGTTATAATTTTTTTTATTATATTTAGTATGTATATTTTTTATTTATAGTTCACTGCAGTAGAAAAAAAATTAAAAGCTCGAAGTAATGAGGCAGGAATTAATGAAAAGTATATGGAGATTGATGATAAAATGAAGTCTATTGAAAAGAGAATTAAAGATGGATTTAGACTGGAACAGGGCCAAAGAGGAGCCAACAAAGTTTCGGCAATGGCAGCTCACCTTGCTACTATCAACAAACAGCCTGAGCTACAGATAGTCACGGTATTTTTTTATTTTTTTTCCCCATTCACAATAATAATCATAAATTTCCAAATTGTCCTATTTAAACTTCAGTTTTATTATTACAAAGTATACATTTAAAAAAATCTGGAAGGTCTTTTTTTATTTATTTATTTTTTTTTTTTTACAATAAGGCTACTTTAATTTATATTTTACTCTAGCTAATTTTGGTTTGATATTTGTAGGCAAAGCATCCTTATTTTTGACATTAGAGAACATTAATTAATATCTTAAGCTACTTTGCTTTTGTCAAAACTTTTTCTTAATTTTTATTTTGTTTTCTCTAATTTTCTGAATTGTCTGGATCTTGGTCTTTCTTTAATAGTTGAAAACATTTTTTTGTTATTAAATCTAGTAATTTTATATAGAGTATATAAAAGCATATTCTGTTCTACTTTCTCATATCTGTATGCTCTTTTCATAAACTCATATCATATACTGAGTAATATTTGGATTGGTGTTAGGGTTCTTCACTGCTACCCATTTCCATTTCCAATAATTGTATATTCTGAAAATAAATGATTCTTTACTATCTTTATGTTTATTTTTAGCAAATTTTCAAAGAAAAATTGCCTATAGTAATCAGTCAGTATGAAGTTTTAAATATTTTGATTTCTTAAACTTATTTCTTTATAAAAAATTACATTAACACATGTATTTTTAAAATATTGATTGTATTCCTTAGCTATTTTGAATATTACTCAACAAAATTATGTGAATTGTATAGTGTGACCCGATGTCTTAACTGGGAATTAAATTCTTAACCATTTATATTTTAGCTTTCATAAGGGATTTAAGGTCCTGTATAATGATTCTGTGTAATGTTCAATACTTTTACTAATCGATATCCTAAGTTAACTGGGTTAGTTGACATTCAGACTGTCATTTGTCAGAGTTGTAGAATCAAAAAAATACATTAATTATATTTGTTTATGTCTTGTTGAACAAATAATAGCTCAACCTATCTCAGAATTCCCTGATCTGTTCTATTGTGTTAGATATGTTTTGTCAGAAATTTTATGTGGATAGTTCTTAAACAAATCTCTTATATATTTTTCGAACATATCCATATTTATAAGAAAAAATCACTGCCTGAACTCTTGATATCAAATCCTATAAAAACTTAAAATCAAAGAGTTGGGCTCATTTTGTTTAGATAATAGACTGATTCAAAACTGTTATGGTACTCATCAGTTTTATTAAATGAGAACTTGGCTCATTCAACTGATTAAAAAGGTTTATAAGATAAATATATAACTATTAATAGTTCTTCTATCCAGTTAAAAATGAAAGAGGACCACTAGTAACATGAATAATATACTAAAATATGTAATTAAAAAATAAAGATTCATAGTTGACTAAAATATGTAAAAGAAAAATACAAGATACATTGTAGTCTAAAATATGTAAATGAGAAATTTAAAACTCAGGAGCATGAAACAGGACCGCCACATCTTGGATACAAGTTATTGGTGATCCTGTTTCAAGCTCCTGAATTTTAAATTTTTATTTAAATATTTTAGCCTACTGTATTATTCAAAATTTCAGAAATAAATGACATTCTGTCTACAGCATGTGTGTGTTGTCATCATTCATTCATGTATTGAGACTTGGCATACCTGTTGGCATACCTTGGAAACCTGTTAGTGGTTGATTTTAAATACAGAAAAATAATTTATTCAAGTTATAGCTTATTGGTTGGTAATAATACATCTCTTAGAATGAATTAATAATTTATTTAAAAAAAGAATAATAGAAAGGAAAAAAAAGTGAAAATTAAATATGAGACAGTGGAACATAGTCTTGATTTTCTCTTGTTCTGTTTATATCTAACCTATTATTATCAAGATAACAAGATACACCTTGGCTCTCATGCCCACTCATTAAGTCATGTCATGGTTAGGTGAGCATCTTTTCAGTCCCTCTTCTCAAATGAAAGTCAGATCCAATGTAAATGGAAATGAAACCATTTGTAACTGGTCCTCTCATTTTGCTTGTATCTCTGCTAATGAGTGAAGTGTGACTTTATGAGAAATGTGTTTCCTGCAGACTGGTAAGCCGACGCTGCTTGCAGCTGGTGGTTCTGCAGCAAGTGAGATGTGTCACTTTTGTAACAAGCGGGTCTATCTAATGGAGCGACTGAGTGCAGAAGGGAGATTCTTCCATAGAAGTTGTTTTAAGTGCCAGTATTGCTCAACTTCACTGAGACTCGGTAAGTACTTCACAAACTTTAAAAAATCTCAAAAATAAAAATTTGTTTCTAAGATTGTATTGATTCATAAGGAGAGGTTGAAAAATGCAATTCTTCTTTGTTCTTTATTATTTTATTAGTAAATTTTAGGTTCTAAATAGTGGATTAAATCTTAGCCCCTCAATTCATATTTCAATCTAGGACATATTATCTAAGTATCTATTTATGATATTTATATGCACACACACGTCTACAAACACCCACACACACTATATTATGCCTTTCAACTCATCTATTCAAAAGACCAACAGTTATATTTCAGGTGACTCTTATATTAAAACACTTCACTGCAATGTTGTCTCTAATTTCCCTGTTTTAAGAAGTAATAATATCACAGTATAAAAATCACTTTGTAGATGGTATGTGCAATTTTAAATTGTCAATACTCTTTCTGAAAAAGTCTTTAAAAAAATGTAACAAATCACAAAAAGATGAAAATTAATGCAGCAAGTTTTTATTTCTTAGACTAAATTCTATTTTACCTTTACTTTTTCATCTGCATTCCTTTATATTTTAAAAATAATTAATTTTTGTTTGTTTATTTAAATAATAAATAGGTTATTTCGGTGTATTTAATATATATTTGAATTTTTTAATTATTTTGTTTTGCTTTTTTTTAGAATTTTAGATCTCTTAGAAGTTTTAAATACTGTCAAATGAATCATTTTTTTTTTCATATGATTTATTATATGTTTAAAAATTTTTTTGGACAGGACCAAGTCTTCACATATCTGTGATATAAAACATATAAGACTGTAATGTCCCAGTTTGTCTCTCTTATATTACTATTTCTTAAATGCCTACATTTAACATTATGTTTGAAAAATACCCTTCAATTTTTAATTGAGATTAATTATTTACAGTCATTTAAATAAAAATCTTCCAAGAATGTTCTTTTTTTTTTCCCCTTTTTTTTTTAATTTTCACTTTTCTACCATAATTTATTTTACTTGCCTCTTGTTAATGCATTCCATTCAATCTGTGAAAGAAAGTATTAAGGAAAATCCTATCCCTCTATGATGGTTTAGCATGATATTCTTCCATGAAAAAGTAGTTGCTTTAGAAGTGACCTACTATTTAGACTATCCTAAAAGCTATTGTGTTACTTTCGGTTGTTACGCTACAGTATTTCTAAATTTTTACATATATACTTGTCTTAGGGAATTATGCATTTGATCGTGATGGTAAGTATGGGTCGAGGTTCTACTGTGTCCAACATTACGGATTACCAGGAACAATTAGTAGACGACAACAGCGGGAAGAGAGGCAGGAACTTATGAGGACCCCTGTGAAGCCTGAGAAATCCCTTGATCAGGCTATCGAGGTGAGCTTTATAGATCAATCTATTAATATCTAGGCCAATTGTCCTAGCTAAGATTTATGTAAAACCAGACAAATTTTACTTCCCTATCACATGACATACTACCTACATGCTATTGTAGCCTTGTATTTATGCCATTCTATTCATTTTCAGATAAATTTCAATTTTTTTTTTATTATTATTATTCAGTTATTTTAAAGTAACCTTTGTAAAATATGAAATCTTTCATTGTAACTAAGAAAATCAATTTTTCAATTTAAACCAGTCCCTTGGTCCTATTCATTCCGTAAGATACCTTTCAATTGCTAATTTGCCCGGATAGCAGGAGATCCAGGTTTGTGCCCTGGTTGAGACAGTTAGATTTTTATTCTATTCCCTTTCATTCAATTGCTAATGAAAATTATTTTCATGAATAATGTTAATATTTTTATGTTATTGATTCATACTGAATATAATAATCATAAAAATACTGAAATTTTTCATCCCTCAAATCTTTATTATTGCTGTTATACTTTTCATGAGGCAAAGCACTATAGAATAGTGCTCTTGATTGCCAGAGAAGAAACTTATACTTCATTAAATGTGAGAGTGTATATTTCAGTTATTTCAAATCTTGTGATTTTAGTCACATTTATTTCTATGCTCAATTCAGGTGAAATATGAGGTTTGATAGAAAAGTAAGGTGCCTTTTATTTTTATCAAAAAATATTTTTTTTACCAATATTTATTTTTTCCTCTTCTAAGTAACCTCCCTCAGATAAAATACACTTGTGTCAACTCGTTTTCCAATCCTCAAAGCACTTCTAATAGACACTTTTTAGTATAGCCTTCAGCTCATTCAGCAATAGGGTCTATACATCCTCAATCGTTACAAAATTCTGTTCTTTCGTGGGTTTCTTAAGTTTTGGGGACAAGAAAAAATCACTGGAGGCTAAATCTGGTGAATACTGCAGCTGTAGTCATTCAGCAATGTGGGAACAAACTATGCTGACATGTCTCATACCCAAAACAACCCTTTAAATTCCTTGGCATTAACCAAATGAGGTGCTGATATCACAGCAGCTTCTCTTATGGTAGTTCCTCAATACTATTTTCTTCACTTCTTCAACATTCTCATCAGTTAATGACTTGCTGGGGCGTCCAGAGCAAGGTTCATTATTGTTGTCTTTTTGGCCTTCTTGGAAGAGTTTATACCACTTGTAAACATTTTATTACCAAAATTAGACTCACTATAAGTCTCTGTCAACATTCCAAGAGTTTTAGAGCACTTGATTCCATTTTTTACACAAAATTTAATGAAAACTCTTTGGTCCATATTTTTCAGAAGTAAAAAATAGCTAGGCTTCCAAATCCGAGCCCCTCTCACTAAGAAACAAAAAACTCTAAACACTTGAAACTTTCCACAGATGTTCAAGACAAGTGTACCAACATAACTAAAAAATCTAAGATCGAACAGATGCAGTGTGCAAAATGTGAAGTCGCCTTTTACTTTTGATCATCCCTCTATAGGTTTTATGCCCTTATGATTAAGTCATCATCATTTCTCATAGGAGCTTAATCCTTTATTTAATAATTATTCAGATTGATAGACTTTCTCTTAATCTTTATTGTGTTTTAGGTTCCTTTGAATTTAGCAGAACATTCCCTTACTTTTTCATCCAGAAAACTCACAAAACGAGACAGCTTCAGTAGAAGAAAATTTAATAAAGTTTGTCTCTTAAAATATATTTTTTCTAAATGAAAAATGAGAGTATTTTTTTCTCGTACTAACTTATATAGATTATTAAAACCATTTTTTAGCCTAGCTTAGGGTGTTAAGCTGTGATAAAATTTTTGAAGAGTCATCCCATTTTCTTATAAGGACTTTTGAGAACTAACTTATTATTGGATAATAAATTACCTGATATTTTTTACAAAACCTTTGAAAATGATTAATTGTACTTCACTGGATGGGGCTGAGAAAAATAAAACTGTCTGGACTAAATTAGATTAATACTAGAAAATTTGTTGGGGTTTGCTCAATTTTGAGAAAATGTATTTTTTTAAATATTATCCGCTGACATTTTGGCTTACCTTGTAAATCAGTAAGTAAGCATACAAGTCAGTCATAAAAATTTGTTTCAGGTGACAACACATCCCCTCTAGCTTTCATGATAGCCCTGAAGATGGCTTACAATGTAAGCTGAAATATCGGATGTTAAAAAAATATACATTTTTTAAATTGTATTTTTTTTGGATTGACCTTGACCAAATCCCAATAAATTTTCTTCTAATAATCTCCACAGTCAAAAACTCTCCATTTAGATTTTCTTATTCATGATTATACAATGTATAAGCCTCCTTGAACAAGTGCACCTTAGTGAGATTATTCTTAGAGTCCTTAGCGTGGCAACAGACTTTGTAAAAGTACTACATAGCAAAATTTACTTGACAAACATACTTTAATGATTTATGCAAAGCAAGTTTCTTAATATAACAAATCATAAGTACTCAGAAATATTAAATACAATCAGTATAGTTCCACTTTGCTAAGCCCAATCAGTTTCATGTTACGATCAATTATATTATGCTTCTTATTTTTATGTTTCTTCTTCCTCCTTAACATCATTACTTTTGTGTAACTTTTAAGTAATGCAGCTTTCATCTATCTTTGCCGTGAAATGTGTCATGTGTTTTACAGAAGTTCTTAATTACTAAAATTAATCTCTAAAACAAGCTGGCTAAATGGCGTGTATGTATTATTTTATTTTTCTATGATGAATTAGTCTTCTTCATTTTACAAAATACAAATAAGGGTGACTATCAAAAATAAAATTGGTTATTTCAAATAGATGACTGATTTTGTTGTAATTGGACAACTTTTAGATATTTATTGAATGTAGTAGTATTGACATTTTGTTTTTATATCAAATTTTTATTTGGAATTTCATAAATACTATTAACAGTGGGATTATTAATTGATATTCCAAGAGGGTGGAGAGTTTACTGGAGTAGAAAAAGTAAGAAGAAAAAATAATTTTCTACTGGCAGACTTAGATAAAAAAATATATGTTGGGACGTAGATAAATAATAAAAAAAATCTTTTGCATAAAAGAATCTAAAAGCATATGATTTACGTTATTTGAACTGATTCAGGTACAATTAATTTGCGTAGTATAGCTGTAATTATGGATCCTAAATTATTTTTATTTTAGTTTATCGTTTATTAGCAAATTCCTAAGAAATGCAGCTGTTGAGGTTTTTCACATGACAGATTTTTTTAAAAAGTTTTTCTCTATTTTTTTCTGATTCTACCTAAAAAAAACAACAACCCAAAAATGATAATCAGTTAAATTTGTGAGCATATACCCATACAAGCACATGCATGCTTGTGTGTGTGCGTGTGTGTCTTAATGCTTCACAGACCACAGTTTTCATTTTATTTTAATGAAATTCAGCATGCTGCTATTGGATTATAGAAGGAAAAGTCCATTATTGATTAAATTCAGACCTATAGGATTATTTTATTAACTGCTATGTTCTGAGCAAGTTAAATCTGAACCATAAGTTTTAATTTTAGGGGCTAAAAGCTGCAATTGGTTGTTTTTGAAATTTGGCATATCGGTTTTTAATGTAATGAAAGAATATTTCAAATTGAGCTAAATTGGTTGAATTATCTGGTTGGGATTATCTGAAAAGTCATGAGGGAGTAATAAATGTTTTTTGCTGCTGTGAGCATAGTATTTAGTTCAGAGAAATGAAACTGAATTAAGATTTATTTATTGATTAATATATTTTCTTTAAGTGTAAGAGATTATATTAAATGCTAAGTTCAAATACATCAACACACACAGCTCTTGGATGATAAACATCTTATTGTAGGATTTGTTTCCTTGGTATTAATTTTTTTTTTTTTTCATAATGGTCCATGTATTGTGTCCCTTTTTGTATTGAAATATTTTCATTCATTTCTATTAATAAAGAGATGTGTATTGTGCACAAATTTTTTCAAGTACTTTAATTTGTGGATTTAGTTTTTCTATTCAACTTATCCAAGTTCGATGTCTAAACACAAATTTGAGTGATTAAAATTATCCATACCTCCTGCCTTCCCCCCTTCCCATTAAATCCAAGTAATAACTATTAGAAAATAGTTAACAGAAATAGGTAATCAGTTTCCAATTTACAGGTGTGACTAATTCCTTGAACTGCTTTCATCCATTATTTACTTAACATGTTCTAATGTAACTCCTAAGAATTATTGTTGGTTTTCTTTGATAAATTTTCTCAGAATAAGATGTTTTGTTGGTTTTCTTCAGGTGGATGACGAATCACCCAAGTTTTGTTGTTACACTCCATCTTTAGCAAAGCGGCTTCAAAGAGCTCTCAAATTAAAAATGAAGTATTTGATCTTATTCCCCTTCATTTTTTCCAGACCGCTTGATGCTTGATTGTTCCATGCTCCACACAGATATTCATTGTTGTTATGTTTGTTGTTTCAACTGTTTGTTGTTTTATTTTATCGAGGGAAGCAATAATTCTACGATACTTCTAAAAATTGCATATTTAGCATGTACTTATACACTCTTGGGCATGATTTTTATTTGTTACATTCTTAATTGAGTAGATAGTTACTACGATAAGCATGAAGTTACGAAACTCTGCTTTTTTTTATCAAAAATGGTTTTATGTATATATATATATATGTATATAGCTGATCCTTCTAAAAAATAATTATACTTCCTCCTCATTGATTCACCTGTTGGCTTAATTTAGTATATGTGGCTGTAATACATTTTTAAATTTCATTCTATCACCAAAATGTTTGATTTCTAAAACAGATATATTCATTATTATTTATGTTTTTGCATTTTTGTAATTGGCTCTTTGTGAAGCAAATTGGTCAATCATATGACTGGATTAAATATTATTTTTTGTTTACGTATTAATAAATGTTTAAATTTTGTAATACTTAAATACAGATATTCCTTTGGAAAATGAGATATATTTAGTTTTTATCACTAGTTACGTTTTATTTATTGTACTTCATAGATATTGCTGATCACACTTTTTCTTATGTTCTTAATCTGTAAGGTGTGTTAATTCCTCAAGTGTTTTAGGAAATACCCAGCTCTAATTGAGTACCATTATTTTCTGGGTAGGCAGAGAAATCTCATGGAAAAACAAAAGCCGAGAAATCAAGATGACTAGAGTAACATGACTACACATCCTGAATAAGGTGTGATGTGTTTCATTTGCTACCACTTTTACTATTGTCCATATAAATGTACNTCATGAATTTGAATAGATGATTCTGGAAGTATTTGATAATTATCCATAGAAAATTATTATTAAGCTGTTTTGTTTTACAGACTGTAGATGTAGCAACACCTGAGAGAGCAGAATTTGAAAATTTATCTGACTGTATAGAAGTTGAAGAAGATGAATGGACTGATAGAAATTTTGGACTTTCAGCAACTGATACCGAAACTGACCAAGATAGGTAATCATCTGACCCTAGCTATCTATGATCCTTTTGAAACTTACTTATAGATAATGGATCATTATTCTTTTTATCTAGTATCTTCTTAGTCTAGTTAGTCATCTCAATGGTTAGGGATCATAGAAAAGGTAAAATAAATTCTGGTTAGGCGGACTCCTTGAAATGTTATCAAGAGTTCACTAGTCTGCATCTTGTGATCCTTCCCTGACTGTGTTTTACAAACCTATCTCAAAGTAACACCTGAAACATCTATTACACTGACAGGCCTTAATACATTGGCGATCAAGATGGGAAAATACACGTAAATCTAGACACTTATACACATTTTTACCTGACTCTGATGCTATTACAGGACACGGTACAGTCAACAGTTATTTTTCAGATTTAAAATTAAAGATTCTCCTTACTACCCTTGTGACTTTACACACAAACCGACACTCCAACTGTTTGATACACTACTGTACACTACTTCTGACTACAGGACAGAACTAACATGAAAGGCACAACTGAAATACAGAAAATGACCAGTAGAAGCAAAATTATTGCTGGACAAATTACTATCAGAATTCAAAACATTACTTAAAATCTCTTTTGAAAAAATTAAGGACATAAATGAGAGATACTCATAATTAAATTATCACATTGAGTTTACAAAAAATGTAATTTAAACCATATATTTATTCCCCTATTCAGTCTTGTATAGTTTTTTTAGTTGTTAGTTATTGTTTGCTTTTTTTTTTTTTTTTTTTTGTTAATTGTATATTATAAGCAACTAATGTAATTATTTACTATACATGTACATAGTATACAATATTGTATGGTATGTACAGATTAAACTCCCTTATGGCAGGGTTACTGTCATGAGGGGGGGGGAGTACTTGGAGCTTGTATACAGAATACTGGGTTTGATTCCCAGATCCAACATTCCCAGATAGAGTGCTTATTTCATTTTCTTAATTAATACCGTTTCTTCTTCCGGGTTGGACCGTGTCAAGTTGTTGATGGTTGCCGAGCTTTCGCACATCATGTGATGGCTGAATAGGGAATGAGAGCTGTTTTTTAAATCCAGGTGATATATAAATAACATGTTTTATACACCAGGTGCAGTCCGGTCCTTGGGCGAAGCCTGCCTTCCCATTGGTTGATATTGTGTTCTGGCGGCTGGTCTCAGGAGTAGTTAGGTAGCTATATAGAAAATAGGAAGCCATCACATTATATGCGAAAGCTCAGCAACCATCAACAACTTGACACCGTCCAACCCGGAAGAAGAAACGGTAAATACATCTGACAAACGTCAAAGCCTACGTGAACATTAATAACTATTCTTGTACTAACTTTATATATTTAGAATTATTAATTTAGTTGTGGTGTATTATTCCACGTAAATTTTAAACAATTAATACGAGGGAATAGAATAAAAAATCTATCTGTCACAGCCAGGACTTGAACCTGGATCTTCTGCTTTTTGCGCCAGTATGCTACTATTTGCACCTCCGTCCAGTACTTTACAGCGTCCAGTCCCCAGCTAGCCTAACGTGGGTTAGGCTCTCGCTATTGTTTTGGGAATTTAATTAAGTTATCTAGCTCATCCGGGTGGTGTAAATGGTAGCATACTGGCCCGGAAAGCAGGAGATTCAGGTTCAAGTCCTGGCTGGGACAGACAGATTTTTTATTCTATTCCCTCACATTAATTGTTTAAAATTTATGTGGGATAATACACCACAACTAAATTAATATTTATAAATTAAAATAAAAAAAGTGAATATCGAGAGTCGATAAATAGCTAGACAATGTCAGCTCCTTCAAGCATAAGATGATGTATTCGTTTTTCTCATGGGTTAGGCTCTTGCTAGTTTGTTGGGAATTTAATAAGTTATCTAGCTCGTCCCGGTGGTGCAAATGGTAGCATACTGGCCGGGAAAGCAGGAGATCCAAGTTCGAGTCCTGGCTGGGACAGATAGATTTTTTTATTCTATTCCCTCGCATTAATTGTTTAAATATTTAGGTTTCATATTTTTTTTTTTTTTTTGTATTTTCTATTATTAATTTTGATTAGCTTTCTTCCCTTCCCTCCCTCTCATTCTCTCTCTCTCTCACTCTCTTTTTCTCTAATTAATTTAAAAGGGTTTCTTTTTGTGGTAATTAATACAACTTAAGGAATGTAGATATTGATAAATATTCTTTGTGCATTGTCTGTACGATAATAAACTAATCATCCAAAGACTTCTCTCTCTCTCTCCCTCTCCCTCTCCCTCTCCCTCTCCCACTGTCTCTCTCTCTCTCACTCTCTCCCTCTCTCTCCCCCTCTCTCACTCCCTCTCACTGAAAGGACAACATTTATTCTGGGTTTAAACATAATATTATTCTATAGAAAATTATAACAGTTAATTCCTATTTCATTCATTCATCCCAATACTGTTTGAAACAATAAATAGTTAAATAATATATTTAAATTTACTTAGGCAAATATTTCTTTATAGCTCGAGTTCTAGTTCAAGTGAAGGATTTGCGGAAGCTGAAGATGGTGGGCTTGACCCTGAAGAAACTCTTAGACTTGCTCAGGACTGGACTAGGAAATATGCTTCTTCACACTACTCTAATTCAGAAGGTACAATTTTTTTTAATTCTTTTAGTTTTTAATTATTTGAAGATTTTCAAATATTAGCAATTTGTATTAATTATTTACCCTTTCATTCCAACTTTAAAAAGGCAAACTACTCTCTTTGATTTCTGCTATGATAGTTTATAAAATCACCACCTTATAGAATTTTGTATAATAGGTCTCTTTAATATTTGGTCTTTAATGGATTCTTTATTTATTAGGCACTTATTGTTATTAGTCTCTCTTTTTTTTTTAAATGAAGTTATTCCAGATATTGAAGCCTACAAGATGGGTCTTCATGAATTTGAATAGAAGATACCAGATTTATTTTATATTAAACTGTTTCTACGTTCAAATTTATACTACTGGTGCATCATGAAATTATCTCTAATATTTACTTGAGGCCTTTTCATTAAAAACTATAGGGTGTAGCTCATATCTAAAAAAAAATAAGTAAGAAAGAGACTAAGTATGGATATTTCCGGCATATAGATCTTTTTTATAAATTAATTTATTTTGCTTATGCTATTTCATATATATTTTAATGAAAGGAACTTTGTTGTTCACGTAGGCTTCGACTGTCGTCAGATGTATTTACCATTTCTTCTTCCGGGTTGGATCGTGTCAATTTGTTGATATTTGCCGAGCTTTCGCACATCATGTGATGGCTTCTTCAGGGCTGAAAAGAGAATCATTCTCTTTTCAGCCCTGAAGAAGCCATCACATGATGTGCGAAAGCTCGGCAAATAACAACAATTTGACTCGGTCCAACCCGGAAGATGAAATGGTAAATACATCTGACGACCGACGAAGCCTACGTGAACAT